>CM069533.1:78252500-78527500 GCA_035773235.1 Eospalax fontanierii
TATGGAAACCAACTGCTATGGAAACCAACCGCTATGGAAGCTTCTTACAGATAGAAAGAGATTAAACGGAGTCACCTTAAAGCAGGAAGATACCGCTCCTACTATACAACATATACAAAGTCAAGTCCCAGTGCTAGGGATCGGCTCTCTCCTCGAAGACGCTGCTCAAGGGACGGAACAATATTGGCCATTGCTCCTACTTTTGCTCTACCCATCAGAACTTAACGGTAAATACCCATTTCTGAAGAAACTACTTACATGAACTGTAGAAAAAAAGGAGAAATCAAGCTGGTACTGATGGGCACCATCTGTACTGGCTATAGTGTGCTGTGCCAGCTACCCGAAGAAAAGAAAGAGTTATTAATCTTTGTGAATCCTGTGGGCTTTAACAAAACCGGCCTGACAATGTATGACCTCTGGAGCAGTAGTGGAGTGATATTATGGGAGTAACCGATCACTTTCTAATTGAAGTTTGACTTCAGAAGATGGATCTCTACCCTGACATTATTTCCAAGCCTAAGAATATTTGTCTACACAGATCACAAGGGAGCACCTAATACCCTTATCCTGCTAAATAGAGAGCATTAAACTGATTCCTAATGACTTATTGCTGTGCCCATAGATCAATGTAGTTCTCAGCTCTCACCAGAGAAGCTTCCTTATGCTCAGATAGTGATTAACACAGAGACCCACAACGGGCCAATGTGCAGAGTATATGGATTGCAAAGTGATTATCTCTGAATATGACACCTATATCAAAATTCTTCCCCCAGGGTCTCAGGGATCATTGTAGAGGAGGGTTCAGAAAGGTTGTAGGAGCCCGAGGTGACAGATGTCCAAAAGAAATTGGAGTTTTCCAGACATCAGTGAAGTTACTCATGTGAACTCACAGCAATAATGACAGCATGTACAAATACCACAGAAAGCAAAATCCCAGCACAGACTGCGGAAGTGGGAAAGAAACCCCAGCCCTCTCTGAGGAGCTATTGGAAACCGATGACTGCTGGGAGAGGCAGAGTCAGTCTCTTTTAAGAGTGAAACTCTTGATACGAAGTCACTTTCCAGTAGATAGACCCATACCAAAGGACATTTGGGGACAGAAATTTGACTCTATCAACATACATAATAGAACACAAGAAATTGGACAGAGAGTAGTAAGGGTATAGATGGGGGGTTATTTAAATACTAAAAAAGATGTATGAAATCAGCAAAAATTGAATTTACAAAGAGGAAAAAAGAAAAAGGAGAGTGAATATGGTCCGCAGTGCCATGTTAACTCGTACGACTGGGGTGATCATCTCACAATATACAGGTGTATCAAAACACCATATTTATATATGGAAGATATACACTTTTGTCATATACTAAAAGGGGAAAATCAATATCAATGAAATATGAGAAATGCCTTATTAGGACATAAAAGTTAAATGAAATCTTGATTTTATATTGAATCAAACATGGAGGGGACTGTCACAAAGGATCTCACAAAGATTTTTTTTGAAATGAGAACATGGGCCATGTGTATTAAAAGATCACTGTAATTTCCTCAAGTTCTTGGCTATTTCATGGTTATATAAATACCTGCCTTCATTTTGGAAAGATACATAGTGAAGTATTTAGGAGTGAACAGTATTTATTTTCAAATAATTCAGAAAATAGTACCTAAATGTATATGCGTGTATATTCAAATGGGAGAAAAACTCATAAATTGGCCATAATAAAAATGCTCATTGACTCTCAAAAAGGAATAGTTTTAAATTACATTAAAATTATTATTGATGAGTATAATTACATAAGTTACTGTGAAAGAAAATAGCTCAAGGAAAACAGCATTTGGCATTAAGTAAATGAACTCACACTTGAAGAATTTCAGTGTACTGTTTTTGTGTAATTCTCTTTAAATATATTTATACGTAAAGGAGAATATAGCCAGCTTTGATTAAAGTAAAAACCAATAACTAAACACCAATGTCCCTAATTTAGTTTCAAAACATTTCTTTAATGCACTCTGCTTACTTGCAAGCTTTAATGAATATACTTTTGTTTATTTTCCTGGTCCCGCGACAACGCAATTTAGAAACAATTAATTACATTAATTAAATGACAAAATACAAGTAAGCAAACACTATTAAAATTGTAAATAAACAAGTAGATAATCATTAACTATTCATTGGTGCTAGTATTTTATGTGTATAAAGTGAAGTTTTAATATTAATAAAAACATAGTAAATAAAAAGATAAAGGAAAGCATTTTTCCTTTATAATTGAACTTTTCAGAATTTCTTATATTTGATAGCTTTTAGATCCTTTCCTCTTCCTTCATGACCTTACTATCCAATTTCATGCATTCTATTTTCTATTCTTTCTCTCATATATATGCACACTAAAGGAAATTTGACTGTATAAACCATCCATTACAGTCTGTTTAACCTACTGAGAGTCACATCCTTAAAGGAAACTGTACCCTTCCCAAAAGTCACCAGTTTCTAATATAGGAATGAATTTTTTAAACTACAAAATTTTTCAAATTGTTTTAGAAATGTAGGCACTAACTCATTTATCCCTCTAGACTTTTCTCTGAAAACGTAAGAGTTGAACATTTATTATTATTTTTTGTTATAGAGTCTCATTATATAGGTAACGCTAATCTTGAACTCATGATATTGCCTCTGTTTCTCAAGGGCTTGGGTTGTAGGTATGTGTGTCACCCTGCTTTGTTGAATATTTGTTATTTTGTTTCATAGCCCTGGTCACTCTGAACTCTGTTTCCTTTCATATAAATTCCATTCAGACCTCATATCTTCTTTTAACCTCATTAGGTTTTAATGGAAAAGCTTCCTGATAATATATTCATTATGTTAAATATGCAACTCACAGTCTGTTTCTTTCAGTGGATGACAATACGTTGAGTGAATTTTGCATAGATAATTTACCTTATTGCTAATTTAGGAAACAAAAACAACTTATTTCATATATGTACATAGAGATCATGTTAAAACAAATTGACACCCACTTATTTATTAATTTTTATTATTACCACAATTTATTGGTATTTCATGAAATTTTATTATTTTGTTTTTCAAGACTTGAAGAAGAGGAAACTGAGGATTAGACACTTTGAGTGGCTTCTTCAACATTAAATGGTAAGTTAAGAAATTTTTGCAGGTGAAAGTTAATTTCAGTTAGTATCCAGAACCCCGATTTTTACCTATTATCATATTAAAAATAAAATATTACATGGTTATGCTTCATGTTTAATATAAAAGATTAATGTATCATATTGATTGATGAGAAACGACAGCATATTTCCCCCCAGTGTTTGTATCAAAGGATGGAGTTGATTGTTTTGTTTCTGTTTAAATTAGTTGTTAACTAGTACACTCCTTTTGCAACAGACAGTGAGGGAGTAGAGCAGACATTTGGAATCAGGTGTGGCTGTCTGGTGGCTCCAGTACTTCCTGATGTGTGAACTTTCTAAATTGTGTAACCAATGTGCATTATGTCTTCACCAATAAAAGAGAAAATGCTCTGGTAATTCATATGACTTCAGGACGGGGAGATGGAATTAAAGCTACAGTACAGTGTAAAGTAACATACAGTTTAGAAATCTCATGGAAAGCAACTTGTTAGAGAACACACATAGTTTAACAAAATTAATCTGTTAAAGAACAAGAACCCAAACAGCATGATGTTTGAAAGCCGACTCTCCAGAAAGAAAAAAAGAATAACTTTTTTTGCAGTGTGGTCAATTCCAAGCCATCATCTATCTCCACAAAATGCCTGGATTTTTGTGATCTGTTCTTTTATGCCAGTGGAAACTCATTTTGGCTTCCAGTGAATGTCCCTGGTTTTCCCTTCAAGAAACTTCCATGATCAAAAGAAAAAAGAAAAACTGTAGAGGGAAGTGTAAATTACTTTACTAACAGAAATTTACATTTGCAGGATAGTTTTCCTATAAACACATTGCCTTGTTATTCCACATTTCTACTGGAAGCACCACTTACTTGCATTAATAGATTTAAGATCTAATTTGAAGCTAAAGACTTGAAAAAAAATCCCTTTATTATTAGGAAGCGTTCATGGAACCCTAGTTGATTTGCACAGTAACACAATTGTGTTTGTGCTTTAGGGGTCACACTCTATAATGACAGAGGCTAACACATCTTTTTAAAATCTCAGCAGCAAAAATAATATTCATTATGTGATCAATAAGTGGGATAGAACAGTCATTCTACAGGGCATTAATTTTCCTATAACATTCTTCTCTTGAGATTAAATAAAATCAATGTTATTTCTAGCCATCATTTTAAATGCTTCATTTATCCTTTGCTATCGAAGCTTCGTGTTTTCCATTTCTCTCTATTAATATCCTTTTCAAATCCATTATAATGTCATTTTTAATTCGCATTTTCCTCCACTTTCTATTAGAACCCAGGGTTTTCATTTTTACCTTTATATATTAAATTTTCACCTTTATATATTAATATCCTTTGATTCATCTTTCTTCTCTTAATGTAATTTCATGCAGGAGGCACTTTCCTATTTCCTGATGGTATTTTTGTTTCAGAGACAATAACTGAAGTAAAAGTTATATATAAGAAAATGCAGCAATCTTAAATGTTCAGTCTTATGAATATTTATAAATGGATACATCTATTTAAATATGAACCTTAACTGTGAAAAAGAATGTGTCCTATCCCAGGGATATCCTTCCTGGTGCTTTTTTTGGGTGATTTATGCTATAAATATTATTATCATGATTCCCATTAGCACTGATTGTCTATTTTTAAAAGTTTTTAACATTTTTTATGCTTATGTGTATGTCTTAGTGTATACACTATGTGTTTATGTGTATGTGAAATGTGTACATGTGTATGTGAAATGTGAGTATATGTGAAATGTGTGTATGTGTATATATGTGAAATGTGTGTGCATGTGAAATGTGTGTGCATGTGAAATGTATGTGGTATATGTATGTATTTGTTCAAGCATAGGCCGCAGCTCACATGCAGGGGTAAGAGGATGCTTCTGTTGGAGAGAGTCCTCTCTGCCCACCATGAAGGCCTCTGGGATTGAACCCAAGTAGTCAGGTTTGGTGGTAGGCTCCTTTTCCCACTGAGGCCTCTCATAGTCCTAGTGTAGTCTTTTCATGATTTTAGTACACATTCATTTATGTGTGTATATATGTAGCTAGGTAGTGTATATTTTTGTGCCTTTTTAAGTTTATTGTGCTTTTGAGATCACTCGTTGTATTGATTTTTATTATGGTACTCTTCTTAGTTAATAAACATGTTCTTTGAGTTTATGATGTGAGTTTTGGATTGTGTTGAAGGATCTCTGAGTTAGTTTGATTTTCAGTTTGGGGTACTTATGAGTAATACTGCCTGACATTAGCTTTCTTACTTGGATCTTCTCTAGATAAAGTTACATGTTTTAAGGAGAGGCTATTTAACGAAGTGAGTAACATAAGATCCCATGTTAGGTGTGTGGATACTGCTGTTAGAAAGTACCAAAACATTATCTAAAATGACATAGTATTTAATATTTATCAGTTGCTTATTAGAGTCCCCATGGCTTAAAAATGTTAACATTTTTGGCTTTTGGAGTTAAACATTCCAGCAAGCTGCTGCTGCAGGTAGCTTCCATTTTAATTCTTATTTATTGAAACAAACAGCCCAGGACCATTTTTATGTGTTTCCTTAACCTTCAAATATGTTCTTAAGTAAAGTCTTTCAAGTTTTATTCTTCCCATTCCTTAAAATTCACCAGTTTAGTTACTGTTGATTTGTAGGGATTTCTAAGCCTTTTAGGCACAGGCTGTGTACAGTTTAGAAAGACAGAGAAAGAATAAAGTTTAGGTAAGAGAGCAGAGCAGCAGACTGAATGGAGGGTTGGTTCAGTGAAAGTGACCCAGCTTCTCCACCGACCAGCAAACTGTGCAAAGGTAGGAGGGGTTAAAGTCAATTTTACATTACTGGGAACAAAGAAGGCACACACAGCTGTGAAGTCTGGGCTGGGGTGTCATGTCCCCTCCACTCAGTTGTAGAACAAATAGGCCGTTTTCAGCTCTCATGACTAGCTGAATGGCTAGCTGATAATTTGGGTGCAGACAGACTTCCTGGCAAAAGAAGTGGGTTTTCTGCAGGGGTCTAAGCTTTTGGGTACCATCCCCATCTTATGCTAGGCTTGCTTCACATGCCCACTCACAGCTCTGGTTGTCCAGCCACTTCTTAGAACAAACATTCCTTCTTGATAGGAAACTCTTGGAGACACAGGCTGTTCCAAAGAGAGAAGAAACATTCCATCCAGCAGAGAAGCTCACTAAGCTCAGGAAATGAACAACTCAGAAGCCTTAGGAAATCTGGATGCCTGCATCCCCTTTTCCTAAGGGCTGCTGTGAGTCATTCTCAGACAAACCAAGCTGCTGAGCAGAGGCTCAGATCAGCCCAGCCGCCTGGAAGAGAAGGTACCATCTGGGCTGCCCAGAGAAGACACTCTTGACATTTCATACAGCCAGCAAACTGTTCAGTGAGCTCTGGGTTACCAGTTTTCAGGAGTTCTCATTTATCCTAAGGTAGGCTTTTGGTGATACAGCTTTGAGTCTTTCTGCCCTTTAGGAAACTTTTCATCCATACCCCTGTAAGTAAATCCAATAAAATGCACTGGACCACCCAACTGGATTTGATGACATCTTTACTTATTGGAGGTAAGTAGATGTTCCCATCTCCTCTGGAATAGTATCACACACCAGCCGGGCACTCTTCTTATTGCCAATGGAACACTGATCATCAAGAATTCAAAATCTCTATTGTAAGCTATGGTTTCTACTTGAGCCACTTTCTAGGTATTTTACAAGTTCCCAGCCAAGTGCTGCAGTAGTCACACAGCACTGTCCATGGTAGACATTGATATATGGAAGTGAACCACACACAAGTGCCCCTTGGGCTTTTTCTTTTTTTGTCGAGTTTCATAGGGAAAACCTATATCTGTGAGTGGAAGCAAGGGCTTACTTGGTGTCAGGGGGTGGTCTGAAATGCCTGCCTATGCTGCTGTTTCCATCCTGTGGCTATACTTGGGCCTCACTGTGTGTGCCACATTCCCATTCTGTTACTGCTGGATCTTGTGTCCACACAAAGCTTTGATTTGTGGTTTGCAAAAGGTCTGACTTTACAATGGTGCTTCTGAATGGATCATGACTTAGGGTTGTAGTAGCAGCCTTAATTTTCTGTAAGAACTCAGCAGCATGCCTGGGACAGTTCATCAAAGGGTGTGCCATTGCTCAAAGCAGAATATGGCTGTCCTTCAGAACCACGAGGATTTGAACTGATTCTCCAACAGAACTACCTGTTAAGTTCCAGAGTAAACAATACCTTTTACAATCACTGGAAACTCTGCAATATTAAGACTTCTGCATTTTGCAGTACACTTTCAAAGGTTGCTTCATTGTGTGAACTTGCTAAAACCTCACCTCTGTACACAACTCAAACTGGTCAACCATGCGCTTCACCAGGTATTCAGAACAGAGCAATAGTACTCAGGATCTTGATGATGCTGCCCTTCCTATTTTGTGGCATATGCTTCATAAATACAAAGAAAACACAAAAAATATTGGTGTTATTAGTGCAACACATTTGATTGGAAAGGAGAAAGAGAATTTTCTGGAATTATGAACAAGGTTTTTATATCTATTGGGTAGTAATTGCATGTTTGTAAACAAATATAAGTCATTAAACTGAAGAATACAGAGAGGGGAAGAGATAAAGAAGGCAGGGAAAGAGAGAGTCAGGGAGGGAGGGAGGAAGAGGCAAGCCTAGAACGAGGGAAGAGAGAACAAGGAAGAAAGGAATGAAAGAAGGAAGCAAGGAACAGAAGAAAGGTTATAGATTTACACATGAGTAAAACTGCCTTTATCAATACATTAAAATGCATGTCTATTGGAAATTAAGAATCTTGCTCATTATAATATATAAGAAGTAATGTTAATACAACAAAATTTTAGGAAATGTCATCTATTTATAAAATTAAATTTCATTTCAATATACCAGGAAGAATGCAATTAAATGAACATATTTTTAAGTAATTAAAAAATGTTTTTGAGGATTTCATATTTTCCTCTTTCCCAGTGCTGGTGGTTTGAATGAGAATGTCCCCAAGAGGCTCCAAGTATTTGCACATTCTGTCCCCAGTTGATGGCACTGTTTTGGGAGGTCTTAGAAGGTGTGGCCATGCTGGAGGAAGCACATTACTGGGGTGAGCTTGGAGAGTTCTTAAGCTTTTCAGGATCCCCAGTGACTCTTTGTTTCCTGTGCCTGCTTGAGGATTTGAGCCTCTGCTTTCAGCAACTGCTCCAGCCACCCTAAAATGATGGACTCCAATTCCCCTGGAACCATAAGCTCAAATAACCTCTTCCTTTTATAAGTTCCCTTGAACATGGTGTTTTATCACAGCAATAGAGAAGTAGCTAAGACATCAGTCCCAGGGTTTACTCTTCTGTTCTTTTGGGGAATATTCATGTCAATGATTTAACAAGACTGTGGTACAAGGTATGACTGTGTTTCCATCTACTTAAGACTTTTGCAATGGACAGTCTTGTCTGGATTTCCCGGTTACCCTAGCAAAGACTTTGTAGTAATAGCCAAATACATGTAACTACAAAGTGTAACTGAAAATGGCTAATAGAGTATGGTGTCTCTAGTGATGAAAAGATGGACTGTTGTACTACTGTCTTAGGATAAATATATGAGTGATAGGTAGGTTAATAGCATATTGATCAATAGAGGATAGATAGATACAGAGATAGGTGATGACTTGGTAGATAGACATAATGATATTTTCCCGCACGAGTGTAAGCATATGAAAATGTGTTTTAAGAGGTTTACTACACTAAATGCTTGATAAACAATTGTGATATGCCTGGACCTGTAACATATTGACTCAAGACCTGTGAATTACCTTATGAAGATGAACTATGAAACATTAAAGCAAGTATTTATTGTAATAAACTTGAGTTATTTTTCAAAGGAACTATGAGTAGCTACTTAGGTGATTGTATATTGGATTGAGAGGAGTGTTCAGATGTTTGGAGGATCAATGAATGGTTCAAGTCAGAAATCATGATTTTCACAGGTTTAAGACATCATATAAATGGAATTGTTCAATGTGATTCATTGTTCAGTCAGTTTCTCTGCAGAACTACTAAAATGAATTAAATACATACCCAATGTGTGTTTACTTTCTATCAGATGCAGAGTCCTTAGCAGCTAACATTCTGCTGTCTCCTTCAATTGCTCAAAGGGACATCATGTGGCATTTGTCTTTTGGATTTAGCTGGTTTCACTCAGTGTGCTTGAAGTTTCTTTATGCTGTCAAGAATAACAAGATTTTCTTTTTTCTAAAGACAGGGTAATACAAAAAAATTACCCATCCATTGATGGACACTTAATTGATTATCTGGACAACTGTGAATAAAGTCGTTATCAACAGGACAGGAAAAATATCTTACTCAGTAGTGGGATAACTGGATCATACAATAGTCCATTTTATTTTCTGTTTCTTTGAGACAGGTTGTCTCTGTAGCCCCACCTGGCCTAGATCTCTCTATGTAGACTAGGCTGGCCTTAATCTCTTAGAGACCTGCCTGCCTCTGCTTCCCATGTGCTGAGATTAAACACATGTCCTGCTTATGGTTCTATTTTTAATTATTGAAATAGATGCTCATTTGTTACTTCATATGCTGCAGGAATAATTTTCATTTCTACTAACAATGTGTAAGAGTTAGCTTTCATCATCCCCAGAACATCTTATATTTCCCTTTTAAAAAATAGTCATTGTCCTGATATATAAAGAATGGGGTGGAGTCCAAGAAGAGAAACTTTTGTGATAATGCACATCTCACTCTAATGAGGAGAAGAAAGGAAACACTGCACAGAAAAGATACTAGTGCATTTGAAGAATTCCAACATTTCAGACACATTAGACGTCTCATGGCATAGCCTCTTCCTACAGGACTTCTGTCTCTAGTAGAGTTGGACCAGCGTTAGTACCGCACCATGCTCTGCATTTGACTGGGAAAACTCACATCCATGGAAGCATCATCTGTCTCGGTATAAATGGAAAGTGGATCAAGAAAGGCAGCATTGAACTTAGCTCTGCTTGGGAGTTGGCTAAAAGGAACCAGGGATTTTTATACCCATTTATTTCTTACATTTCTGTTAGCTAACTTTATTCGAGCTTCTTCTATGCTGAGGCATGTTTCAACAGTTGTTTTTACCTATCAATGAATAGTATGTAATTGCATGAACATACAAGAGTTTATGTATCTTCCTATATGATACATAGGCAATCTTGTTATTTCTAATCTGGAGCTGCTATGAATAACACAGCTGTAAAATATTCCTGTGCAAATATTTTTATAAGCTTATGTTTTTGGTATTCTTATGTAATGGCATAATTGTAGAACTTCAGCTTCATAAGGAAGATGTACTATGGACTACACAAGAAATTGCCAAACAGCTTTCCAAATGGAAAAAGCAGTTTAGCAGGCTACAGCAGCGTCAGAACATCCTATCTGGACCATTTAGATCATTGTTTTTTAAAGAATACGTAAGACTTGGTTATTTAGGTGGATGTTGACAGTTGTTATGTGACTTTACATTAACACTTTCTGATGGCTGGGAATGTAGAAAAAACATTTACAGCTATGGATTGCCCATTATTATGTGAATGATTTCTTTCAAGTGCTTTGACAAAATTTTAACACATTTTCTCTAGTCACTGTAGAATAAGGTTAGTCTCTCATATACAAATTATTATTTACTGCATAGAACAATGTTGACATATGTGTAACATAAAGCTTGGAAAAAGGTTTACATATAATACAGATCTCTAGGAAGGTCAGATCTGTGTCCAAACTAGCTTGAGAAAGCAGGGTACTTGGAATGGGTTGTTTAGTGATAGCTTTGGGATAAGAGTTGTAGATTTTTAGAATAGCCAGAACTACCTGTTTCTTGAAATAAGGAAGCTCCAGGACTTCTCATTAGCTCTCCTACAAAAGTGTCAGAAACTTTGAAGAGGTTCTGTGGATCTTTGAATCTGTTATAGTCATGTACGAAAAGAACAGGACGATTATAACACCTGTTGTATTCTACTTGATATCTTGGATGAGACATTCAATTTTCATAGTTATATTTTGTCAGATATAATTTTAATAGCCATCTTTTAAATTTGAGTTTGGGTTATTTATTTTAATTTTTTCTAATAGGTGTGCTTATTTTAAATTTCATAGAAGTACAATATATCATTCTGTTTTCTTTGTTGCTTAGTGCTCCTTGAGAACTGCTTCTATAAGCTTTGCTCTCTTCAATCAATGCCATGAAGAAAGTCACCTGTATGCGCTCTCTCTCTCTCTCTCTCTCTCTCTCTCTCTCTCTCTCTCTCCCTCTCTCTCCTTTTAGGGCCTTATGTAGCCAAGCTTGTCCTAAAACTTGCAAAGCACTCCTGATCCTCCTGCTTATAGTTCAGGAGTATGGGGATTATAGGCAGATACCACTAGGCCTGGTGCTGTTGGGATAGACAGCTTCATCCATGCTGGGAAACACTTTACCAATGAGCTATATCCATGCTTCTTTTATATTTTCTTCCACACATTTTTGAAATTGGTATTGTGGTCAGGGCAATAATATATTTCATATTATTATTTTTAAACAGCATTATTAGGATTTAAACATTTCTTGATGGTTCTCATTTTCACTTATGGATACTCTCATGTCCTAGGATCATTTGTTTAAATGCCATCCCCTGTTATCTTGGTCTCAAACACATAGCTGTACTTGGGTTCAATGATGAGAAATCATTACATTTCTCCATTGACCAACTGATCTTCCTTCAGAGGATGCCACATTGACCTGTGAGCCTCCTTCAGAGGATCCTACATTGACCAACTGGTCCTTGTTCAGAGGATGCTGGATTGACCAACTGTTCATCTTTCACAGGATGCTATATTGATCAATTGGTTCTTCTTAAGAGGATGTTGCATTGACTAACCAATCTTCCTTAAGAGGATGCTGTATTGACTGACCCTCTTTCAGAAGATGATGCATTGAGCAAATGGTCATTTTTCAGAGGATTCTGTATTGACTAATTGGTCCGCCTTGAGAGAATTCTGCATTCACTGACTGGTCCTCCTTCAGAGGATGCTGGATTTACCGACTGGCCCTTGTTCAGAGGATGCTGGATTTAAGGACTGGCCCTCCTTCAGGGGACGTAGTTTCACTTATTCATCATCCTTTGGAGGCTTCTGCAGTGTTTTGAAAACCATCTTTGTTATCGTCAGTGGTCACATTAGGAAAGGAAAAGCTTCCCAGCTTTCTAAGCACCCCTTCTTTCCTTTCCAGCACCTCCAGCAAGTTGCTTTCCTGTTTGCTCTGGATACTCTCAGCCTTTTCCATTTCCATGTAAATGTGAGAATTAGGCTTTCCTTTCCATTTAGGGAGGCTTGCTTAGACTTGATAGAACTGTCATTAAACCTATGAATTAATATTTTGAACACACATATTAAAACTATCGAGTTTGTAAGACTGGAGAGATAACTTAGTGGTTAAGAGCACTGGCTGCTCTTGAAAAGGACCCAGGTTCCATTCTCAGCTCCCACATATTAGCAAACAACTGTCTGTCTATAACTCCAGCTTCAGGGGAATCTAATGTTCTCTTTTGACCTTCATTGGCATTGCATGACATGGGTGCACTTACATATTTGCAGACAATACACCCAGACATATAAAATAAAAATAACAAATAAAAATATTTTTTTAAAAATATATGGAGCTTCAAAATCTTGGACATAACACAACAATAAGAGACAACACTTATTTTCTGGGTGCTGATAGGTACAAATATAAGTTGCTGTGGTTTTGGAGTTCTACTACAAAATCAAGAGAGAGAATAAAGAACTCAAAGCCCAGCCTGATACATATCAGCCACTAACATCTCTCCAAACTGTAACAGTGCCATCCTTTGAATTTTTATGTTGCATTCATCTATCATTATCTTAATTATGCCTGTCCTCTGAGGTTAAACAGGGCTATAAAAGCCCTGGTAATTGGTTCCAGCCAGGAGCAATTTAGAGATGCAGAGCTGTCTTCAGGGCTCCCTGACAGCTTGGCTTAGGTTCTGTACTAGGAAGCTGGAACTTGCTGTGACAAAGTACTTGGAAAGGCACAAATTAGAAGAGAAAGATTTTTCGTTTTGTTCTCAACGTCAGAGCATTCAGTCGCTGGTTATGTGGCTCTGCTGTTTTTGGTGCCTGTGATGGGACAGGATCATTATGGCATTGGCAATCTATTAGAAAGACTCTCACCTCTTGGTGGCTGAGAACTTGGAGTCAAGGTGGCTCAGGGTCCCAACATGCCCTTTGAGGGCACCCTCAATGACCTACTTTTTGCAAAAAGTCTCCATCTCAGGACAGTTTCCATCCTCTTAATAATGCTACCACTCGGGGATCACATAATGAAAATCTGATTGCTACTATGTGCCAACCCTAAGTGAATGTACTAACAGAGTCCTCAGCCACAGACAGGAATTACTTGTCTCTTGAATATGCTCTCATTCTATTCAAGAACACTTTCTCACATAATTCTACAACTAACGCTACTGTGCTCTTCAAAGTGTTAATGAAGGTGCCTTTGTCAGTTAACATTTTATTTTCTCTTGTCTTCACATCAATTCCATCATCTAAATATCACAACATATACCACTACATCTATGACCTGGTTGTATTTTCACCACAGTTCCCAAAAGTAAAAAACAAAAAAACCCAGCAATTTTTGTTAATAAAGCTTAAAAGATTTCAATGTGAATATTAAACTATAATATCACATGATGTAAGTTTATTAGAAAGGAAATTATTTGTCAATTTTATGTTTTGTATTTTAAGGTTTTGTTTTGATATCTTCAAAAATAAATCTTAACTTTACCTGCTGTTCAATACTGGAATGCCTTAATTCCAGAACAAGTGAGTATATGTTGAGTCACTTTTCCCATGAGAAAATTACTTTAAAAATCTGAATTTCCTTCTCATTATGTTCATGGTTTCCTGAATTCATAAGTGAAGAACATTTGCCTAATTGTTACTTAAAACAATACGATATAATCTGTCTAAAAATTTTACAACAACTTGTGAAATTTTCATTAAATATTCATATTTTTCTTGCTGCCATAGAAATGGAATTTCCTTGAAAAAAATACAATTTTAATCTCAACTCTAAAATTAAAAGGAATCAAGGACTGAAATGCAATTTTTAATGAGCTATTTCAGGAAGCCAAACAGACAGTGTGTGACAATGGATTTATAAACTTAAGTGATGACAGTGTCTCTAATTTCAAAAGTGATTAGACTTTTGGAAACTTTGGTGTTGTCTTATCACAGGGTGATCCCACAATTGTTGAAATATTTTGGTGAAATCAGATATTAATGTTTTAACCAGCATGTTAGTTATGTGTACTATTCTAATAGTGTTGCTGGAGATCATGAAGCTTATTTATTTCTTTAGTATTTAGCTGGATTATGCTTCTCAGCACTCACTTCTCAGAGAATGCCTTCCTCCTTTATTTCATTCTTGAATCTCTAGTTTTCTGGGTTATAGTCACTTTGACAACACCTGAAGGAACCCAAGAAGACAGAACATGAAAACCCTGTCTCTAAGTTGAGCCCACACTTACCAGTTGTCTGCTGCTTTCTCAGAGCAGTGTTTCAATATACCAAGCTCTCCACCCCAGGCTCAGTGACAGCGTGTGAAAGGCTTTCATGACCTTGGAGTCTCATTGTTCATTTGAAGGTAACCAAATAGTAGTCAGGAATTGCCAAAGCAAAAGAGATTCAGATACACACAGAAAAATGGAATGAAGAAGGAAGGAGGGGCAGAGAGAGAGATGAGAGAGAGAGAGAAAGAGAGACTGAGGGTAAGAAGTTGAGTTGGTTCATATTATTTGGGGTCAAGCAAGTTCAAACATTACCAGGTAAGTGCAGACTCAACTTTGAGACAGAGTTTTCGTATTCTGTCTTCTTGAAGCTGGATTCCTTTAGGAAACTTCAGTCTATTCTCCTTTATTCAACTGATTGCATAAGACTTATACAGTTTATGAGGAAATGTTTGATATATTCAAAGTATTCTTATTTAAATACTAATTATATCTAGAAAAAGCTCTATCTAGATGGGTATTTTATGCAAACAAGTAAGCCCCATAGCTTGTCCAAGATGACACATAAAAATCATTGTAACCTGCAGTGAGACTCAAGCCTTAGTAGTTTAGGCAAAAGGAATAAAAACATAACAAAAACAGAAGCAAAACAAAACAAAATCTATAAAGACAGCCATACACTGAGAAACAAATACCTAACTAATTTCCTTAATTGCTACTTTCTGCACTTTAGCCAAGATAACTTGCCTATTATCATGGCGTTTTCCCACATAACCTCTGTGCATTTGGTCACTTTGATTTTACAGAAAGGTATGAAGCAATGTGATCGTAAGTTTTATAGTGATGAGTGCTACAGCCCATGCAGGTTGAAAGATTTCTCAACTATCACACAGCCAACAAAACTCCCCTCAAATACCATCTGAGGATTATAACAATCACTTCTCAAATCTTGGTTTTCTCTTGCAAGACATTTTTAGCCAAGGAATGTCAGCTTTTTTAAATTCTGAAAAGCATCTATGAAAAGAAACAAAATATATTTTCAATGTGTTGACAGAAAGAAATTGAGTTTGCCCGTGGTGAAAAAGAGAAAGGCAAAAAGAAGTAAATTATTAATACCCACATTCACCCCCCACCAAAAAAAAAATGAATGAATGATTTTTGGTGACTTGACAAGGTGAAGAATTGCTGTGACAGGCATCTTATAACAGTTGTCCTGCAAGGGTCTAGTGAAAGCTTTGGGTGTGTGTTGATGGAAGGGCCTGGAGAGGTCTGAAGGAGAAGAGTTGGGGGAAGTTAAGACAAGGGAGTGGAGAGACCAGGTGTATGTGAGTAGATTATTTGTGTGAAACTCCTCAAGAGATGCGATCAGAATAGTAGTGGGTAGATTACCACAGCAGTAGTCACAGTCTTCATGAAATGACCAAGTCTAAGCCATGCAGCCAGTACAGTCCTATCCCATGCCTGTTAGGGATCTGGACAGGAGGAGAGGGACAGAGGAGGAACAGGTGGGAGAGGAAATGACACAGAACCTTCAAAGTGAAAATTCCTCAGTTCTAGGGCTTCAGTGCAGCTCGGGGACATCACTCTGACTCCAAGGACACTGAACAATGACGCTAAAGCCACGTGAGATGATGTAAGCAACTGTAGCAACTGCAGATACCACTCGTGGTTATGTAAGGAGTTAGAACTTTCTCATCTTTGCCTTGGGAGGGTTATTTTCTGTGCTGGGTGGTATTTTCATGGTGGCTGGGTAGGTTCTCTAAGAGCAAGACACATTGGAAACCACGTTCATCTAGTTCAGTCCTACTTTATATCTACTGTGTGTGGTAGGTCAATGCTCAGTCCTAACTTTGTCCTCTTTCCTGACTTTGGAAACAAAGATCTGAAATAAATATCAACTTCGACAGAAGTTTCTACTCATGTGATGAGCATCAATAGGGTCATAGTTCTCTGCTTCCAATTTTACAAGATGGGGCATCTCTTCCCTAAATGACATGACAGGGCTGTCATTCACTGCCAACCATCTGTCATGTTTGATAGCAAAAATAGTACATGCTTCTATTACAGATATTAGAGATCCACAAGAAGCTATGTGTTGACATTTTTCACTCAAAAATATAGAACTGATTGTTTCCAACTGTAATTTGTCTAAAAATACATGTGAGGAAGACACACAGTGACAGCATCACAACTGGCTGTGGCTGAGACACGTGGTAAGGTTTCAGAAAGATCTTCCCAAGAGACTAGCAGGGCACAGCTATTTCAGTAGCAAAATATTCTTTTGGGGTGCATTGTCAAACGTGGAGATTTCAGCAATTCTTCTGGATGATATTTAGCACCCAACATAGAAGTTCGTGTGAAGAGGCTGAGGTCTACATAACATAGCTTCTCATTTTACATCCTGGAGCAACTTTCAGTTCCAGAAGATGTTCTTAGAATGTTAGAATTCTAAAGCTGTTAAGATTATAAGAGGACATGTAGATCCACCTTGCCTTTTATTTACAAAGGACTCAGCTGAAAGCGCATAGTCAGCTGTCAAGGTAGCAGTCCCACTTTTCTGTCTTTTTAGTGCATAGTTCAGTTTTCTTTTGACATTTAAATTGAATTTAACATTTCAGGACATAGGACATAGGAGCAACCAGACCCATAAGAGGATTACTATGCTGCACTTCTGTTTCCTTTACAGAACAATGCTCAACCTAACCCGTGAATTTCCACAAAGATTCTAGCATTCAGCTTATGACTTACATTAATTTTCCCTGGGGGGCAACATGTCTTAGAAGTAGCTTTTGGAGAAAGTGTATAAGCATAGGACATTTTTTTTTCTGGGTATTACAAATTTTGTCAGTATGCTATTGCTTAAAATTAGGAGAGGATGGCTGACTCCTGCATGTCTGAAGAATAGAGGGAGGTCATCACATCTAAACACTAGTGCTTCATGGGAAGTGGGTTGACTGAGAGATATTGAATAGTGACTTTTTCATTTTTAATATTTTATTGAGTTTTTGTGCATTTCATATATTACATATCAGTCTAATTCAGACACCGTCCCCTTCCCGACCTCTAGAACCTCCGCCAGTGCCAGATTTCAGGTATTTTGTCATATGTGTTAAGTCCTATCTGCTCAAACATTCCTATACAGATGTCCCTCAGTCCAAGTTTATCCACAAGATATTTTGAATGGCAGCTTTTCCTTGGTGATCTGTCAGGATCCAATGATCTGTTTTTGATTTGTATTTTCACATATCCTCTCAACAGAGATAAACATTTTAACATGTATGGTAATATTGAAGCCCTATAAAAGGAATCTTTGCCCAAGGGTCTACTGGCATGGCAGACTCAGTTTTCTCTGAATAACAGTTTATTTTAGGGATGATTATATATATATATATATATATATATATATATATATATATATATATACTGATTATATATTAATCAGTAAGCCGTAAAATCACCTCTCCAAGCTCCTACAACCATGCACATTTCTTTGACAAAACACCTATTCTACTAAACTAAAATTTGCCATTTATATTTTCTCTTTCACTTCTTCCAAGCTCTTTAAGATGAGGATCTCAGCCTCTTATTTATTTTTGATTTTAAAATACCCTTCCTAAGATATGAATTAATTCCTTAATAAAATTCTTCACATAAAATAGTGAAAACCTATATTTGGTGGCCACTGAGATGACTTAATGTGTAAAGGGGCTTGCTCCCAAGCTTGACAATCTGAGTTCACTCTCTGGGACTAGCATGGTGGAAAGAGAGAACTGACTACACATTCTCTCTCTCTCTCTCTCTCTCTCTCTCTCTCTCTCTCTCTCTCTCTCATACACACAGAGATAAATACAATAAAATTTAAAAATAGAATGTTCATGTTTAACTAGAAAATCAGTCTGTAGCTAATTTTGTGCTTAAACAGCATATTTTTACGACTCTTGGCTCTGCAGGGTACTCTACTATGTGAGTTTATCTCCTTTCAATGCCTACAGAGCAGTGCTTGTTATTAATTATTAATTATTTCACTTTAGATAGTTCTATGTACAACACAAATTGCTGCATGTTTATAAGAATGACGGTTTCTTAACTATTGCAAAGTTTACACACATGGTCACCTTTAAAATTTATTAGAAGCTTGAACATATACAAAATAATTGAGCCACAGAACACTATATGCACACAATCTGTTTTATTTTAAATGCTGCTTTGTGGTTTTAAAATTATAGATACTGCATTTATTTTAACAATGTATCCATGCTACAAGCATTACTAAAACAAGAGCACAATTAACAGGACAGGATGGACTACTAGGCAGGAGAGAGTAGTTGAAGAGGTTAGTGGTTCTGTGGTGGAATGGGTCAGACTGGAGGAGCCACCACAGGTAGTGACCCTGAGGAAAGCAGACATTGCGCACATGATGCCATGTCTAATATTAATTTCTATTACCACAGAAAACTCCCGTTATCACCCTAGGACTTGTGGGGTCTGGTTCTGCCGCAAAAGTTATTGAGCAAGCCAAGCAACCCAGATACCCTGAAGGGACGGTAGGAGTCCAGCTCTCTCTGCCTGATGAGATAATCTAGGTCCCAGGAAGCCACGGCAGATATGACATCCTCCTTCCTCAGCAGTTGCTTAATATTCTTTTCCCTCCACAAAGATCACCCCAGACCAAAACCAGATTTGGGGTTTCATTTCCTCAGTCCTAATTTCCACGTAAGCCCCACAACCTTTCCGCCTTTACCAAAAGACTCCACCTTTAACTTTCCCGCCTTTTGTAATGGCCAGAAATACCTCCCTATATAAACTCCTGCCTTGGTTTTATAAACGAACTGCCCACTGACACAGTCTCCTGGGAATTCTTCCCGTTGTACTCGGGGCTCCTGAGGACCTGTCCTCCGTTCTCTGGTATGACTGGAGCAGAGCAGTCGTGCTAGAGATGGAGACTCACCCACAAGGCCACAGTCCTTTTAATACTGAGCTTTATTCTGGTAGCTTGCCTTTCTAATCTTTCTTGTGATAAAGCTGATTGAGGCCAGTGATCCAGACAAGCAGTGTTTAGACATTGGCTGAAACAACTCAGAAGAGGACTTTTGCTGAATTGAACCAAAAGAAAAGAATTGCAATGTAGAGTCTTACACAAAAATGAAGGCCTGCCATGTTCTCAGGCATAGCATGGTTATGAGGCTATATGTACATCTGATAAATCCCTACTCTAGGAGAAATGCGGTTTGGAGGTTTCTTAAACTTTTGGCAAAACATCTAGAGTTCCTGCTACCGTTGTGTGCACCATCTAAGATGAGTTTATCTGACCGCTCTGATAACTAATTAAAACAAAACAGTGTGTGCTTTACTTACCTCAGAAGATCTGACTGTTACAGGAAGGTTTAATAAAACATTTTCACAACCAATATTTTTGTTATGCTTATTTTGATTAACTAAGAGATGAAGCATTAAAATTCTTTATGTTCTAATTCAGCACTGGGCTGGCCAAAAACAATACCAAAATTTGTATTGTGTGAAAAAATATTGAATCTTATTCTCTGAAGCATGTTGCCTGGGTTTCATAACAAAATATTATTCATTACCTTTTGCTTACAAAACCTGAATTTGATTTATTCCAATTGGGGAAGAACAAATAAAAATATTAAGCATCAAAACCATTATAACTTTTATTGGTATAGAAATGGGAAACTATGACATCCCTTTGGCACTATAATTTGAATCTTATGGTTTCTTAGGTTCTGTGGAGAATATTGATCACTGAACTGTTAATCTATGCAAGATAAATCTATGGTGTATAGCAATATTTCTCAGCTTAAAGTCTGGACTAAGAAGAAAGTCAATAACTTAAATTTAAATTCTCCTAAGTGAAAGAATATCTATGAAGGGATACGATTTCTCAGAGGTTTTGGAGTCCAGAGATTGTCATAATAGATAACAGTTTTTGCCCTTCAAGAACCAATTCCATTTACACAGGTGTGATGAGGCTTCACTTGAGAATGTATGATACAGACATATATACATAGTAGATACCAATATACATTATAATTTGATAAATTTCATGTTATTGTCAAGTCCTGTGCATTCCTAGTGAGACTAAAAAGCTTTGATGGAGGAGGAGGCACACAAAATGTCCTTTGGATGACTGAATTCAAGATGCAGGGATGTATAAGACAAGGGACCATTTAATAAGGAAAAGCAGGCCCATATCGAATAAACACTGTTGAGATAACAGAGTGTGGTACTTGTGCAAGTGTAGTGGGTAGAGAATTTGGATGTTCATTTATAAAGTAAACAAGTGAAAATTTGAAGACCTAGATAACAGCAATAAAGAAGGTAATTTGGTAACAACATAGGTGGTTTCAGTAGTCAAGATGGACTGAATTAGGCAGAGATGAGATACAAGGATTTTGTTCAGAAAACTAGTGCGGTGGCCCTGACTAAAGATAAAGGAACCCACTTACAGGCATACACATGCACTGCTAGGCCTATCTTAGTTTCTCAGCACAGTTCAGTGATAATGTGTGCACAGAAAATCTGACCAAAGATAATAAAAGGAAAAATCATTAAATCTTTTCTCTTTTTATTTTCCTATTTCTCTCTCTCTTTCTCTCTCTCTCTCTCTCTCTCTCTCTCTCTCTCTGTGTGTGTGTGTGTATCTGAATGAGGTGTGCATGCCTGTGTATATGTTCCCTTAGAGGCCAGAGTTCAGCCTTAGAGACATTCCCCAGGAGCTGTCTCCTTGGTTTTTGAAACAGGCTCTGTCATTGGCCTGGAGCTCTTCTATTAGGCTAGACTACTCACCAATGACCCCTAGACACCCACCTTACTTTGACTCCCAAACACTGACATTACAAAACTGTATCACCACACCAGCTCTCTGCATGAATTCTAGGGGTTAAACACAGATTTTTCTGCTTGCAAGTTCAGCACTTATGAACAGACCTCTCCCCATCCTGAAAAGAAATGTCTTTCTTACTGTATTCTTTTTATACATTTAGTTCCTTGCCTCCAAGTTTGCCCGATTAACCCACATAGTATCCCAATGAGTCAATCAAAAGTGTGTTAGCTGAAATATTTGGAGACACTTGTCAAAAGTCAAAAATCCAGCAAGGAGTACTAAGTAGACCTTGCACTTTAACACATATCAGATAGTGACTTCCTGTGAACAGTGTCAGCTTTTCAAAATATAAATAACATCTTCACTAACTTAATGGAAGAAATTCACAAAAGAACTACATGATTGATCCTAATATTATTTGACCATGTAAAATCGTTTTAGTTACTGTTTTAGAAAGGAAGAGAATTCTAAATGTGCTACTTTGTAAATTTACTCTCATTAGTTTTATTTATTTATTTATTTATTTATTTTTTTGAGTGTGGGGGAGCAAGTGCACAAGAGTATCTGCAGATGACAGAAGGGAGCATTTGATTCCCTGGAAATGGAGTAACATGCCTTTGTGTGCTACTGGAGCATGTTCTGGGAACCAAATTCAGGTCTTCTGGAAGAGCAGGAAAAGCTATAAACCACTGAGCCACCTCTCAATCTTCAAAATGTACTGTTAGCACAGAACAGTTACGTGTGATGTAGAAATCCCACCAGTAGAGAGGACAGTATTTTTCCTTGTGACTGCTTTTTATATACCACATTTTTAGAAAGGATTTGGAAACTAAAGAAAGAAACTAGTATTTAGAAATGGCATATTAATGACAGTTTCATATTATAAACGTATTTTTTCAGTGTCATATATTTGAAAGATGGAGACTGAAATATAAATAAATCTTAGAGATTTGAAAAGATACAAATTCACCGAAGTTTAGAATTAATGGAGGTGAAGTTCAAACCAATTTCACTAATTTACAAGTTCATACTGTTTCACTCAATCAAGAGAGACCTGGCTGAAAAGAAAGAAGCAATTCTTGTTTGGGGAAAGAGAACTTGTGTGGAAGCAAAAGGCAGACTAAGTTTATAGCTACTAGAAATGATGCCCATTTTAAATTTCTACAATTTAAATAGGCTACAAAGTAAGGGAATAAGCTACAAAAACCTCCTTTAATAATTAATATAGAATGTCCCCCAATATCTAGGTTTCATGAAATTTAATAAACTTTTCCTTTGTATATTCATAACTAGATGATGTGTTAATTTTGGAATCGGTGATTATTCATTGGTTCCCCAGAATAATTAGGGGATTCTGGGCAACTCTAGAGAAATCCTGATTAATGAGCTACTCAGTGGGAAAAAATGAAAAATTAGATTACTGCATTTTTACAATGTGCAAAAATTGAAGGTTTTATACAATATCCAATCAGTTGAAAACTTGGTTGAAGGGAGTAAAGGAAAACAAAGGTTCTGCCAGTCCTGGAGTCGTCGGTGTCCCTTGGTTTAGATTGGTTACAAGGAAACAGAGCTCATGCAGTGTGACGATGACCTGGCAGTCGGGGGAAATAATGCTCTCGTGGGGAACATTTCCGAGGAGCTAAGGCAGACGGAGCCCAGCAGAGGAAGTACAGAGTTCTTCGATGCAGCTTCTCATCAGTTTCCCTAAGAAAGGCCATGATTGTCTATGTGAAAGCAGGGAGGTGGACATTTATAGTCCTGCAACAGCAGTTACTAATTAGGAGTAATCTGCGAGTTCTGACCCTAGGGACAAGGGTAATTGGTCGTTAAGGAAAGTGCTGAAATCTGTTAGTTGCCGATCCTCTCCATAGCAACAGGATGCATCTTCTTCACAGGTGGAGCAGTAGAAAATCTGGAGCAGCCTATTGTCATTTATGCCCATGTTTCCCGTGGAGAGAAGAAATGCACCCCCAAATTCTGATGGCTCTACTTGTCCAAAAACTTAGACAGGGTTGATGGACAATGGCAGTCCTAGTGATGTGATCGATCTCAAGGCTTCAGCTCATGCTCTAACCCTCCTGTTACATACCTATTAACTCCATGAACAGCTGTGTGAGACTGTTCTGACTGTTCTGATGCAATACTCCAGACTTTTCTTAAAGAGAGTCTCCAGTCTCTCACATTCTCAGTTGGTGTTAGTTCACTTATCAGTAGAACTGGCCACAGCCAAAAGAGCCACACTAACTTCTCATTTGTGTGTAAAATATACTCTTCCCCATCATGGAGGAACAAAATCCACACCTTGATATTGGGAGATACAATAAAAGATGGGCCCGAGCTGTGGGCAGGGCTGGAGAAGATACAATATCTGAATTTACACTGCAAAATTAATGCCTGCTGAATATTACAGTCCATATTTACCATGTTAGCCAAGTAGAATAACTTTTCTGATGCTTCTAAGAGATGAATATGCTTGGAGAGTGTCTTCCTTCTTTGAATATCCATATTTAAAAGGGTAGAGTTGGGTGAACCCTGAGAGATTAACTAGTCATCTCAATGCCAGTCAAGATAGTTTAAGTACACTGAGGCCCCATGCAGCACGTTCAACACCTTTATAAGATGATTTTGTTTGTGTAATTGTTTTTTTTTTTTTTTGTAATTTTTTTGTTCTTACAAAATAGATAGCAAAATAAACTTCTGGGACAGTGAAGGACTGTGCAGTGGATTCTAAGGTCTGTAATGAGATTTTTTACTAGTTTATTCAGTTAATTCTAAAGAGAAATGCTCAATAGATACAAAACCATTGATTAGAATGGAGGGTCCACATGCGTGACCTGAAGAGTATCAGGAAGTTGTGAAGAAGTTGGATTGTTACAAAGAAATTACTTAATTTAGATCAGATTTACCCCAGTGACGATAACCATTTATGACACATAGAACACCATAAGTGGCAGAATGCTATAATACACAAATTACGATGAGTATCAATAAGATAACTCCAGAAGATTAAAGTTTGGAAGCCAGAGACCAGGCGTATTCCTAGATGTGGGGTCAAAACCAAATATCTACCAGGACAAAGCATAAAATGAAAACAAGAGCCCCTAATCTCCATTTTGGAATAGGACCGTACATGTGGTTCTATAGTATGTTGGAAGCACGTAATTGTATTTTTTATTTTACCAGGGCTCATAATTAAGTGATTGCCTTGAGACTCAGAAGAGACTTTGAACTTTGGACTTTAGAGCAGTATTGAGACTCTTAAAGACTATGGGAAGTTTTGAAGTTGGACTAAGTGCATTTTGCATGATGATATATATGGTCATGAGCTTAGGGGTTCCAGGGCATAGATTGTGGTGATTTGAGTGAGAATGGCCACTATAAGCTCCCCATATTTGAACATTGGTTCAGTTTGTGGTTCTGTTTGGGGAAGGTCATGAAACTTTCAGTAGATGTGGCCTTGCTGAAGGAAGAATGTCAGCTTTGAGATTCCGTAGTCTTGCCCAGTTCTAGTTTTTAAGAGACTTTGAATCATTTTAAAGAAACATTAAACCTGGGAATGATATAATTTTTGAAAATTGTGGGACTTTTCAGTCTGTACTGTGTTAACATTATGATATTGATGTGAGATCTTGGGGACAGTACTATTCAATCTGTACTGTGTTAACACTGTGATACTGATGTGATATCCTGGGGAAGACAAAGAAAGGAAAGGATATGGTATAAAGTGTGTTTGAACCTCAAGGTTAAGAAGGGATGGAAGTCAGAGTTAGCATTGGTTGTCAACTTGACACAACTGGAAAAGGGAATCTCAGCTGAATTTTCTCTATTTGATCAGCCTGTGGACATCTCTGTGAAGTATTTTCTTGAATTTGACTGATATGGGAAGGCTCATCCCACAGTGGATGGTTGCATCCTTGGGCTGGGGTTCTTTAAAACAGAAGTCTGATTATAGGCCAGAAGATCAGAACTGGAAGTGGGATGAGGCTATGAGCTCTCAAAGCCCACAGTGATGTACTTCCTGCAACAAGGCCACACCTCCTAGATGTTCCTTAATCTTCCCTAAACAACACCATCAAGTGTCCAAATACTGGGAGCCTATGGGGCTCTCATTCAGACCACCACATAGCAGATGACAAGCCACAGGATGAGGTCAGCAACTCAGTATGAGTTAGTTGTGATTTTAAGAGAAGTGCACCAATATTGAAAGACCTCGAATTTTGTGTAAGATACTTACCCAAGATTAGTTTATGCAGATATCAGTCATTTAAATGTTGGAATAAAATATATATACGTAGTTTATATATTTATTTATATTAATAATTATTAATATTTATTTATATATGTATGCATTGTAAATCCCCAAGTCAAAGATGACTTATAGACTTTTACGTTGCAATTTTGAGATAAAACTTTGTCTGGACTCCTCAGGTCTGTACCCAGACTGGCCCTGCCATCAGTCACAGATGGGGTAGCACCCCTGGGCTACTCTCTAGGGCTCATCTATTGCTCCTGGTGGATTCTGGGAGAAGGGAACTTACTGTCTTCAGTTGTGCATCCACCACAGATACAAGTAACCTGCAGTGGATAGCTCCTTACTCAAGGTCACATAGATAGCCTTGGTTAAACTTGGTAGTCACAAAATGAAAGAAATAGAAAAATGTAAGAAAAAGATTTGTGGGGAAGAATGGTGCAGGCAGGGATGGGAAGGATTTAAGGGAGGACGGACATGAGAGTCATCACTATGCTTGTGCACATAAAATTGTCAAAGAAAAAACATAATTAATAAAAGCAGGAGAAGGAGAGATAACTCAGTGGTTACCAGCACTGGCTGTTCTTGAAGAGGACTGGGGTTTGATTTTCAGGACCCACATGGTGGCTAACAACTATCCATAACTTCAAGTTCAAGGAATCTGAGACTTTCTTCAGATCTCCACATACATTGTAGGACATGTGTGTGTAAGACACATGCAGACCAATGCGCTCATACACATAAAATAAAATAACAAAATATTTTGTAATTAATAAAAACAAAATTAAGGTCAAAGTCTGTCAGATTCAATGTGGAAGCTAGAACTGCAGAGATGGTCTTCTGTGTCCTTTAGGGAACTAAACGTCAATCTGAAAACAGAGGCAGAGTTATGGTGTTTGGGTCTGGCTTGTCACTGTAAGAATGACATTAAGAGTTCTGCAGAGATACTTTGTTTCCTCATTTTTTCAATCTGGAGCCCCAGTATTCCTCAACATACTTGGCTCAAGGTTTATATGGTTTTCTCCAGACTCCAGTGCTTCTAAATTGAAAGACCTATACTTCCCCACATAGTAGGCAACTTTTATAATTACATAATAATTCACAGTATTTTTATAATCTCCTCAACTTACTTGCCTTGACTAATATCTTCGGATGTTGGATTCTTCCGGGTTGATGTAACGTAAGGCTGTTGTCTCCCTCTCTTTACCCTGAGCCTCGTTCTGAAGGAGATGGCATTGCTTCAACTTGCTTTTGGCATGTGTTACTCTTCCTGCATTAGTTCTGAGAAACATGCTTTTCTTATGTAAAAGGCACGTGTGATGGTTCATCTTGAATATGAGCTTGCCTGTATTAATAGAAGCCTAGGACTGATGAAACACATCCATGGGGACACTTTAAGAGAGGTTGACATGTGAGACAGCATGTGGGATAGGGAGTAAACCTCTTCTGCTATGATGAGGATGGATATCTTAATTGAAAAGCAAGATGGAGAAGACAGCATGTGCTTCTGGTCCCCAAGTGCTTTCCTTACAGTTTGTTAGTACTGACCCCAGAGTCCACCTCCTTCATTCCTTCAATATAAACTCGATGCCAACAGGTCTCCTCTCCGACAAACTTTCAGTATCAAATAGGGATGGCCGAGGTGTCCTGCATCCTCCACTGAATTTGGTTGTGTCTGTCTAAGGTGCTGATGACATCACTTAGATTGCCTAGCTCTTGCTGTGTAGACCAAGCACATAAATATCACCCTTTCTCTTTTTACACACACACTTCTATTGGGTCTGTTCTTCTGAAGAACTTTCCATAGCACAATTGTTCAGATGTCTTTTGAGTGTACTCAGTACTTTCTTATATCATCTATTTTGCAAGCTTTACCTGCTCTCTTTCCTGATATAAAGGCAAATGAAAAAACTTGGGTAAAACCAAAGATACACTATCAAAATGACATATTATGCAGGAATGTGACCCAAGGACTTTCATAAAATAATTTAGCTTCGAGAATTTCTTAGTGATGACTTGTGTAATAAAACCCCTGAAACCAGCATCTCACCTGCAAGAAAGGATGGAGGATAAAAAGAGGCAATGTTCCCATTTCATTTTCAGAACCTCTCACTGTGACTGTTCTTTTTTAAAATGAGTGTGTGCTCGATGTAGAAATGAGCTACAAAGTCAGGTGAAGAAGAACCTATTTTGAATGCAATGCCATGGGTTATTCTTAATGGCAAGAAGACCTTTCAGAGAAATGAACACTTAGATGCATAACTAGAAAATACAGACCCTGATGCAAGAGTGATTCGCTCCCTTTTGTGACAAACACACTGCCATGCATGGAAGATAAATGGCATCCTTTATATTTAGGCAAATAAACAACAATGAAAAATTATTAAGGATCTCCCACCTAAGGTTCTACTGCATAGGCCAAGGTCAAGGTCTTCATGTAAAAGGTCAGTGTTTTAATTCATGGGGAAGATGAATGATTATATTTTACACAGTGTTAAGCACAGGCCAAAGGCAATTTTAGGCAAAGCTTGCTTATTTTGTTGATTTCAGAAGCAAATTTATTGCAGATATGTTTCTCCTACTGGAATTTGAAAAATAAATGGAGAGTTGCCAGTTTTTCTGTAGATAAACATGGTGTGGCATTGTTATTGTTTATTGCTTACTGCTAACATACACATACCTCTCACATCAAAGACTTCTTGGAAGGCTGTTATACTCAACACTTTTAGGCTACAGCCTGGTTCAGTGGGCTCAAGCTTTAAATCTGGACCCCAAAGGGAAGTCACACGTATCTTTTATACCTTTGCTTTGGGGTTACGATAAGATGGAAATTTACATATTGATTTGCTATCAAGAAAATTTTAAAACCAGGAAAATTATTTTAAATTTAGAAAGGAAAACTTTCTCCCGTCTGAAAGTCATTGGAGAGGTTTCCATCTGAGACCAACTGAATTAAGGAAATTCTAGCTGGCTGTGTCAGTGTTCCAATCACAAACTTTTCAGCTGAACTTTGCTGACAAAGACAGTGAGAGAAAGCAAGGATTAAAATCCCTGTTTTCCTTCAATATTCCATCCAGCTCTACATCAGCAATTCTTTTCTTAGTGAAATGATTTATTTTATTTAATGAAAATTGTTGATATACCACTGAAAATATATTCATAGAAAATATAGCATATTAGGACTGGAGAGAATGCTCAGTAGTTAAGAGCACTGACTGTTTTTGCAGAAGACCCAGGTTTGGTTCCCAGCATCCACAGGGTGGCTAACAATCGTCCACAACTCCAGTTCCAGGGGAATCTGACACCCTCTTTTGACCTCTGCTGGCTTTACATAACATGAATGCACTAACATGTCTGTAGGCAATACACTCACACATATAAAAATAATTAAATAAAATTTAAAAAAGAATATATAGTGTATTAATTTCTTTTCTTTTGCATTATTGATGTCTTATTAAATATTTTACTACAAAATACTGGGATGGTGAACACACTAGCTACTGATCCTCCCCTGACATTTCTATGAGCCTAACCTGATCTATATATGAACAAATGAGACAAAGGGACGATGATATTGCCATTTACTGTTATTATGCAAATCAAAGCAAAACTATCCCAGAACAAAATAATAAGTTCTGTATTTAACATGGATATTTACAAAGTGAGCTAAATAGTAGGTAGATAGACCATCCTCAAAGGATTTTGGTTGCTCCAAGGGTCACGAAGTTTTAGCAAGAACTGTAAGCTCGTTGATACAGAAAGTTCAAAATGAATTATTATGTAAAATCAAATTACATAGCAACTGCCCATCAACTTTTATGTAAGATCGAGTTATCAGATGTGCCAGGGTTCTTTTGTGTTCACCCCAAGTGTATTTGCTAATTGTTTCCATTCTGTGCACAGAATCATTCAGCATCTGCTAAGTTCTATTCACAGCAATGCAGCCTTGAATCAGACAGCCAAGTTCTTTGATCTCAGACAGTCTGTACCCTATTGGGAAGGACAGACAATAAACAACCAAGCTAACAGATGACACAATCTTAGCAGTTACAAGTGCTGCAAGGAAAATGATCAAGGCCCTAAGACAGACAACAGTAGGATCTGCTTCAGAAGGCTCAAGGGTTAAAATAAGCATCAATCTTAGGAGACCCCAGGGGAAGGGCAGTTCAAGTCCCCTTCCCTCCCCCTCACACAAACAAGGCACAAGAAATGCTGGGTGGTAAAGAACTTGCCACCTGCCCCTGCTGATAGTGAGGAAGGGAGCAGGGTATGACGGACAGCACTAGGCAGCAGGAGCCCTTGGTGCATAAGGAAGGGGGTTTGTGTTTGACCTAGGTACACTGAAACATCACACACACACAAAGAAATTGCGTGTAAGTGGTAGCAGGTGTTATCATTTCCATATTGATACCATTCTCAAGGGTCCTGACTGGAAGAAACACAAGTCTGCACTTTTAAATTTTCCTTGTGGCATACATAGCAAATAATATCCAATACTGCACATTTATCTAGAGGATACATATGTGTTTCATGTTCTTAACACAAGTAATGATAACAGAATAACTACTGTCATGGATTTCTGCAGGGTAACTGTGTTTGTGATGGAACTGTGGGCATAATTTCACAACCGTCCTCTTATCTCCAGACCCCTTATGCTCTCTGTGGTAAATAGGTACAGGTTTCTGTGTGCCGTTCTTTACTTAATAAACTGAGTTTTAAATATCATGATATTTTCATTCATTATTTGAGAGTAAATTACATTGTAATTTGATCATCTTCACTCCTAATTGCTACCCATAAACCCTCCCAGATTATCTTCTCTCTCCACTGCAGCTTCTAACTCTGTCTGAAGTGGCAAAACGGATTCCATTTTGTTAGAGATGGTTTTGACTTCACCCTGTGTTTCTGCCTAGCCCCTGCCTCGCTCTAACTGTCATCAGCCAGGCAGAACCTGCCAGCCATGAAAGCCGCACCTGTAGTTTCAGGGAGTAAATTGTTTCTAAAGTCCTGGGAAATTTACAATATCCCTATAGCATCCCCTCCCACCAAGCTGTGAGAGTATCTCCATGCAGCCCAATGTTTCTGAAATTCTGGGAAACTTGATTTTCCTACCCAAAACCTCTTTTCCTTAATTGCAAATCTCTTTGTTAACTGACCTGTCCCTGAAGTAATTATGTTGATCCAGTGTAACTATGGTTCTTGGCTCTGCCTCTAACATGATATTATCATGGTTTTAGGCTTCACAAACCACACTCTGTCTCCCTTTAGGGTCAAGAGTTCTTTTGGACATTAGTCCCCTCTCTGACCACCCGGCTAATTAAGGACTCCTAATCTGACCATCACTATGTGACATTCCTCTGTGCCTTATCCTCTGTATTTTACTGTCCTCTTAAAAAACATTCCATTTGTGTGCCCATACACTCATGTGTGTGAAGCTATCCATTGATGATGCAGGACCTGTTAGGGATCACATCCTCCAGGAAGCTAAAACTTACTCTTATGGAAGCCCACAGCTGTCAGTAGCATTTCAGTTACGGATGGAGGTTTGTAAGCTCCTCTCTTCTGCACACCAGAGCATTCATTGTGCTGATAGGTTTTATGCAGACATCCTTGGTTGCTTTGAGTTCATGGATACAATGGTCTGGTCATGTGTAGAAGACACTCTCTTTACAGATATCTTACAGCTTTTCTGAACCCAGTTCTGCAATTTTTTCTGAGCTGTTTTTGGAGTTTGTGTGAGACAGTTGTGTGAGACAGTCTGCTTGTCGAACTGTAGTCACTTATTTTCTGTCCTTTAGCCTGGTGTAAGTTTCTGCATTACCACCATCCACTGCACAAGGAAACTTCTCTGGAAGGGTCTGAGAGCTGCACTAACATTTATTCAGAGAGATACAGAATAGAGGGGAGGGTTCTTTGTCACTATGCCCATTTAGCTTAGCGGAATAGTATTAATAAATTCACCCTTGGGACCTGTGACCTTTCCAGTTGTTTTTTCAGCCAGACTTGCAGCCTCAGGCATGTGTACTCCTATGGAGCGGGCTTTACATCCAGTCGGAAAGTGGATGTCACTCCTTCAGCAGTTTTGTCGCTATTACACCCATGAGAATGAAAACTATATATACATACTCAGATATATATGAACCTTAGGAAACTGTAGTTTCCTATGGCTTTTTCGGATATCTCAGTGTTGCCCTTCCTCCACGCCCTGCTTTCTTCTGCACGCTCACCCCTTTCCGTACCGGAGCTTTCCCTTTTCCCTTCCCCGTAGCTGTTCTTAGCCCCCACTCTTTTAACATGTTTTTCCCCACTCGCGAAGAGTGGTCCCTTGCTAGTTTCCCGGACTATTTAGATACCGTAAGCTAAACATATAGCTCTGAAGTTTCAACCCTAAGATCCACACATGTGTGAGAACATGTGACATTTGTCTTTGGGTTTAGGGGTATCTAACCCAGTACAATGTTTTCTAGTTCCATCTATGTACCTGGAAATTTCATAATTCCATTTTTGTTTATATCTGGATAAAATTCTGTAGTGTGTAGGTACATTTTCATTATCCATTCATCAGTCAATGGACACCTAAACTGTTTCCATGACCTAGCTATTGTGAATAGAGTGACTCTACATATGAAGGAGCAAGTATCTCTATAGTGGGAAATAGAATCCGTTGGAGATCTGCCCATTAGTAGTATAACTGGGTTATGTGGTAGATATATTTCTAGCTTTTTGAGAAAGCTCTACCCCTGATTCCCTAATGGAGGCACAATATACACTCCTACAACAATGCATGAGGGTCCTCATTCCCCACACCCCCATTAGCCTTTATTCTCTTTTTCTCTTTTTAGGTTAGAAATTACCTGTTCCTACCAGAGTAAGATGAAATCTTGGAGTACTTTGAAATTGCATTTCCCTGATGACTAAAGAAAGTGAACACTTTTAAAAGTATTTCATGGTGTGGTGGTGCATTCAGAAGATACAGGAAGTGGATCTCTGTGAGACCAAGACCAGTCAGGTCTACCCAGTGAGTTCCCATCTTGCTGGGGCTACAGGGAAACATTGTCTCAAGTTAAGAAAATTAATTAGCCATTTGTATTTCTTCTTCTGGGAACTCTCTTTTCAGGCAGCTCCATAGCCCACATTTTTTTTTTAATCTCGATTGACTATTTTCTTGGTGTTTAAAGGAATTTTTTGTTCTGTTTTCATTCTAGAAGCTGATCCTATGTCAGACAAATAAGCTCTCATGATTTTTTTTTCCATTCTGCATCCTGTCTCTTCAGTCAATTAACAGTTGCCTTTGCAGTACACAAACTTTTTAATTTCAGAAAGTCCTAATTTTTGGTTGTTGATTCTATTTCCTGGGTTACTGCATTCCTCTTCAAAAAAGTGCCTGCCTGAGTCTATATCCATATCATGGACTTCCTACTCCTCCTAGAAGTGTCTGCATTTCAGGTCCAACACGGAGATCTTTGATCCATTTGAAATTTGCAGGGAGAAAGAGGGGTTAGATTTCAATCTTCTACATTCTAGATATCAAATTTTCCCAAACCCATTTGTGTATATTTCTGGCCTCTTTGTCAAAACTTGGGTAGCTTTAGCTATATGTATTTATATCTGTCTCCTTGATTCTATTCCATTGATTACTGTGTCTGCTTTTGTCACAACTATGAGGCCTCTGTAATACAACTTGAGATCTGAAATGGTAATACCTCTACACTGCTTCTGTTCAAGACAGTTTGGGCTAGCTAAGTTGTTTTGTCTTTGCATAGGAATTTTAAGTTGTTTATTTTCAGTTTCTATGTAGAAGTATTTTGGAATTTTTAGGGGGATGGCGTTAAATCTGTAGATTGCTTTTTTAAGATGGTCATTTTCATGATACTAACCTTGTCCACAGGATGTTAATCTTTGGTTGTCTTCTTCAATGACTGATTTCTTCAGTGTTTCAACATTGTTTTGTATATTCTTTTCATTTCTTTGTTTAGTTCAAGATTGCTCATTTTTTCTTGTCTTTATTTTGATATCATGAAAGGCTTTTTCTGTACTATCTGAAATGTTCGTGTGATTTCTGTGCTGGAGTTCATTTTTGTTGTGAATTACATTTATTGATTTATATATGTTGACCCATCCCTACATCCCTGCAGTGAAGCCAAATTGGTATTGGTGAATACTTTCTTGTAAGTGTTCTTGAACAGAGTTTTCAAAATATTTAATTGACAAACATATCAAAGTTTATCAGGGGGACTGGCCTAAAATTTTCTTTTGAAAATATTTCATCTATTATTTTTATTTTATATATATGAGTGTATTGTCTGCATGTACGTAAGTGCGCCCATGTCATCCGATATACACAGAGGTCAGAAGAGACCATAGAATCTCCTAGAACTGTAGATACAGGCAGATGCTAGCTTCCATGTGGTTGCTGGAAACTGAACCTGAGTCCTCTGTAAGAGTAGCAAGTGATCTTAACTGCTAAGCCATTTTTTCAGCCCCTACAATTATCTTGTTTTGGAGTTTTTATCTGGGTTTTGTTTTAGGGTAATGCTGGCTTTGTGAAAAGGATTTGAAAATGCTCTTGCCTTTTCTATTATATGAAAAATTTGGGTGGGTAGTATTGGTTTTTCTTCGATGGTCTAATAGTATTCTATGAGAAATCTATATGGTCATGGTCTTTCACTGTTTAGGAGATTTTTATTTCACCAAGGTTTAACTTTTGAAGGCTTTACATTTGTAGAAATTTTTCCATTTCTGTTACAGTTTTCATTTAGTGAAATACAAATTTTGAAATTATGCCTCTGTGATTCTCTCTGCACTCCCAGAGTATATGTTTTAATATATCCCTTTTAATCTCTAACTTTTTTTATATGTTTAATGTATAGTTTATTGAATTTTTGTGCATTTCATACAATGAATCTTAATCATACACAGATACACTCCACAGCCACTCTCACCAGTTTGCCTATGTTCTATCATATATGTTAAGGCATGTCTAGGCCAAGTTTTAAAACCCTGATGCCCCTGAATGTGAGTTCATCCACTGGTGTATTTTCACTATCTAGAGTTGCTCCCTTTGAAAAAATCAGTTCTTCTTTATCCAGCAGTAATCAGTTGTCAATATTTCCTTGGTAAATATTGGGGCCTTTTCCCCATTTCCCTTGTTCTATGCTGTGTTTTTGTGTGATTGAGTTGGCATGGTCTTGTACTCATGTTCCCAGAGGCCTGAAAGCCTCTGATTCCTTATGTTCATGCACCAACCCTAGCTCTTATGCTCTTTCAGCCTCCTCTTCTCCAATGGTCCTTGAGCTGTGGAAAAAATGTTAAAGACATACGAGAGCTTTATTTAACAATAGAGCATGGAGAGGTGGTAAAGACATTTATCTAGATATCTTCACCAGGTAAGCCTATGGGCTTTGGGAGATGCAACAATAAAAGGAATGGGTAGAGGAAAAGAGAAAGGAAGAGAAAAGAGGGACCCAGAACAATACTGAAAGGCGTTCACAGTAGGGGGTGGGTGGTCTGCTCCAAAGCTGCACTTACACTATAATAGATAAGAAATGGCTGTGGGGAGAGAGGAGAGGTGGGTGAAGACAGAGGATAACACTCACTGTCCTGAACGTTGCTTTCATCCTTTGATTGATGGCTGATTTGTCTTCCTGGTCCTGGTCTGGGCTGAACTCCATGTTGCCTTTTAACTGGTCCCGTCCACCTATTGTTTCCAAGCCTCTTTGTGTATGGAGTTTCCTGACTCTGTTTTGCGGGCTGTGGAGAAGTGAAGCAAACTCCACTCAGGTGTGAGTGCTGCATTGTCATAGGGTTTGGAGAATGGTAGCTTTGCAGTGCCTGCAGCACTGTGCTGGGCCTCCCAAGCTTCCCCTTTGGCTACTGGGGCTCTAATGATGAACCTGGCAGGAATCCATAGTCACCCTTTTATGCAAAGCCTAGGATGTGACTTTTATAGATTTCTTGGTAGGAGAAGTCTTTCAGCATGGCCTTTGTATTGGGGTGGTATGCCAATGTGTGGGCAGTGTCTGCTTGGTTTGAAATCAGCAATTCCAGTCCAAGGGTAGAAGAACTTTGTAGATTTCATGGTATAAGAGGCTTATTGGGGTGTTGATCAAGCCAGTTCTATGATAGTGTGATGGAATTGCCCTATGCCCTTTGTTTTCTAAACTGTAATCAGCCATTCCTTCCAAATTGGGCTTCTGATCCACTTACCATCTGCCATCTTACCCAGAAGTCTGTACTTCTTTTATGTTTAAATATAAAGTTAACATTACGTACTTTTCATTTGCAAAATAGCAAATTTCTCCCTTAAGCATCCCATGGATTCTTGTTTAGAAGTTGAATTTGACATCATGAAACTTTTTTTTTTTTAAGAAAAATACTTCTATTTGATTTTTGCAATCCTGAAAAGCTGGTTTAACTCACAATTTTTATTCTTAAACTTTTGTGTTGATAAATTGAAGCTCATTCATACAGGAAGAACAGATTGAACGTGGTAGCAAAAGACAACAGAAATTCTCCAGCCCATCCAGATGGAGATGATCCTGTTTGTAAAGTCCATTTTATCACAAAACAAGTCCGTCTCAAATTCCAGAGATTAGGATGTGAATGTATTTTGGAGTGGGGGCTTTTATTTTCTCTCCCATATCCTATAAACCAAATTCATCTATTACTGTGAATTTCAGTTCACACATCCACTTTTTCCTGAACTTTCTCCTTTTACCTATATTAAGAACATTGGATGATCGATTTTCTTTGATGCTGCCCCAGGACTCCAAAACCTCAGTGTTTCTCACTACACACTTTTCTCTCCTCATAAATAATTTGGGATAATGCAGGACTCTAGCATGTCTATGTGAGTTTCTGCCAAAGTGTAAACACTCAGTTAAGTATATCAAATGAGTAAGTGAGACCAGATGTTTTTCAAAATGAAACCCTTGCTTAGAGAATGTAGAGAATATTCACAGACATTGTATAATCTCTAATACTGAGAGTTTCCTTTCTTGCTGAGTTCTTTCTTTCACACAAAGCAGGCCACATACTTGCATGACCTAGATTTCTTCAGAAATTTTCAAGCACTGAGTGGCAGTGTAAGAAGGTCAGGTGCCAAATGGGCAGTGAAAAGAGGATAAGAAGACACTGTAGCAGGGCTTGTGTCGGATAAGTACAATGAGGCTCTGAAGGAAGAATTTGGAAGTGTATCTCTGTGTTCAGTCACTGTTTTAAAAATCCCCAATACCTTGTAAAGTGGCTTTAAGTCCTAATTCTTAATGACCACAAAATTTAGTATGAGAAGAGTGTAATTTATTATTTTAAACTATTTGATTAGCACTAACTATTGACTTAATCCATTTACAGTGACAAAATGTCTCTGTGTTTGTGATATGTTCAGGAATGTCTTACTTTCTTATCTTCTCAATGAACATTTTGTTACTAGAGTAGGTACCTAATGAAGCATACTTTATAGGGAAAAGAGGCCGCATTTGATTCTCAGTTCTGGAGCTGGAACTCTAGACAATAAGGCACATCCCATGGAAAATGCCCCAGCAATTGAATTACATTTCTTCCTTCAGTACCATTAGCACATGACTTTGGAGATTTAACTCCTTTGAGAATTGAGAGTAAAAACATGTCATTGTAACAGAGCTTCACTAAGCCCTCCTCAGCTGTGCTGTGAGCTGTTTCCTACATCCAGTCTCCATGATGGACCTTTCCTTCATGCATTTATGAAATCTGACAGTATTCAGTGGACGGATATTGGTGTTATCTCACAGGTTCAGTCTGATGGGGACTCATACTAAAGAGCTTGCTGTTGTCACCTGTGGAATCAAAGTGGATCTGTTGACCAAGCCATTGGGAAGTGCAGGGAGAGAGAAGACACTAGCAGTGTCTTGCACAGCTTTAAAAGGAAATGTTGATGGCTGGAGGGGAAAGTTCTGAATCTTTCAGCAAGAAGTTAGGTCCTTAAACCACAAAGGATCACACTTAAAAAGTATGTCTGTGAAAGGTTGGGGGTGGGTGTGGCTACTACGAATGATGACAGAGTCACTGCCTGGTCATTTTTGGTTTGGACCAGAGACAAGTACTTTTGTATTTTAGCTCATTTACTAATAACTAAGAAATCACAATGAATATATATGAAACATCGTACTTTGGAGTCAAGCCATGGGATATCTATAGTTTTTAAATGATTTATCTAAAGATACATACAGGGTTGGGAAGGTGAGGGAAGGAGTGGATGTGATCAAAATACATTGTGTGGAATTATTAAAGAGTTAATCAAAATATCCTAAAATTACTAATTCAAAACTCCCTTGGTGTGTTATTCTTATATTTGTATTAGTTTAGCTTTGGTTGGTTTAATAAAATACCCTGAAATATGTACTTTAAAAGTTAAAAGTTTTGTTTTGGCTAATGACACGAGGGAGTCCATCATGGTGGGGGAGGCCCTGCAGCAGGAACATAAAATTCTCCCCACTGATTTTATCTGTGGTCCAGAAACAGAGAGAAAAACAGTACATTGGTCAGGCTATAAAACCTCAACTCTACCACCAGTGACATACTTCCTGTAGAAGGCTCCACCTCTTATCAGAATTGTAATCTTCCCATACAGCTCCTGCCACTAGGGACAGAGTGAGACCAGGAATCAGGATCAAATGTGTGAACCCGTGGGGGATACTTCACATTCAAACCACAACCACACTGTGTACGGACTTTTGAAGCCGAGAACATATAAAGTCTCCCTTAACTCACCTATGTTACACCAAGACTGTTCTATCTCAGGGAAGGTAGAAGCAAAGAGCAGTCAGTATTCCTAGGGCCAGGCTACTCTCTGCATGTACAAAAGTTGCCAGGGAGAATATATATATAAATAAATGTTGTGTGTATATAAAACAATGAGTCTTAGTAAAGATGTGACTAGATTGTGATCTCATCCTAATTCTGCCAGTTGCCACCTTGTGATAGGTTGAAAGTGATTTAACCTTTCCATACCCTGGTAAAATACAATTATGTAAGTAAGACACTGGGTAAATGTTGGTTATAGTCTTTAACTCCAGGTAACATTAACATACTTGCTATAGACTTAGAGAATGCCAGTGTTCACATTATTATCTACTGGATATTGATATTATTACCATGTATTGTATTTTCAACCTACAAATCAAAACTCATGAAGTCCTTTGATAACACACACCATGTACATTACTGTGGAATTTTCTGTGCCTGGGCTTGGTATATCTCTGGATATAAATTGACAAACTTCTATGACAAATAATCAAATATTTGGCATACTATCCAAGGTATGTCTTATTAGAAATAAAATAAAAAATAGACAAAAATCAGACAGAAAAGATGTATATACTCAGGGTTACATAAGGAACATTAGGGAACTAAGGAAGAAGAAAACTGACTTAAAGAGTCTGGATAGCTGGAGACTTGTCCTAACAGACAGGGAGGCGAACGATTCAGTAGTGTACCTATAAGCAAAATGAGGCTTGAGCTACCTTTAATTATATGAGCCTCAGTACTGATGCTAACATTATTCCTAAATCTATATACTTTTTTTCTGGATATTTGGCTGTTTGTTTCAACCCAAAAAGGAGAAGGTCAGTGTCCTCCAACATCTGGGTCAAGCTGAATATACATAAGAAAGAACTATTATGAATCTATCCATGTTAGTCAGCTTTCTGTGGTTGTGGTGAAATACCTGGAAATGCAACTTAATGAAGAAAGATTTATTTTGACCTGTGTTTCCAGAGCTTTCTGTGCAGAGTTTGCTGGGTCTGGTGTTTTCAGACTGTGGTGAGGGAGACTGTGGTGAGTGGCACAGAAGAGGGAAAGAAGGGAGAAAGCTGAGAGAGAGAGAGAGAGAGAGAGAGAGAGAGAGAGAATGCTTCTTCTACTTTGTCCCACCTATTAATAGTCTCTTAAGTTGTGAATTCCTTGGGGAGTTACAGTCTTGATGAGGTCACAGAATCATTCATCACCTAGTGACTCCTCTAAGGCTTCTAGCACTTAACATACGAATTTCTTGAAATGTTTAGATCCAAAGCACTTCAGTATCCTTTGTGAGCTACTGACTTACATAATGCTCCATTGGGGTTGATGTGGAAACAAGCTTGGCTGCCTTGCAGGTGCGTATTTGTCATACATAGCTTTCCTGTGAATAATAGATTTTTATCTACATAGGAATTACAATTGATCATCCATAACTACCATGTTTTGCCACTCAAAACACACCCATTTCAATGAGTGAATTATCATCCTAACAAGTCCATGCAAAAAACATAAAACCTTGAGAGTGTTCATTGCAGCTAATGAAAATATGTTTAGAAATTGCTCTTCAAATTAATCACCAACAAGAAATTGGCTTATTATTGTAGACTGTATTTCCTTCTGAAAAATCAGTCTTTCCTTCAACTCTTTCACCCAGCAGTTTGTCAGATATTTAAAGCATTGAATGAGCTTTCTGCCTTCAACCATTCTTAGAAATTGGAACATTTGAATGCTTTAATCAAGTGACTTTACAGCCATTATTATATAGATGAAAACCACAGCTCTATTAAAATAAATGAATGATTATTATACTTCTTTAAACATAACCCTTATGTTCACTTTTATACTTTCAATGTAAATTTTCTGTGTATTTAAGGCAACATTGGTTAAAATCAGCTGAATCGAATTGAAGAGAGAACTCAGCAGTTAAGACTGTACACTGCTCTTGCGGAGGATCAGAGGCTGGTCCCCAACACACACATATGGAGGCTCACACCACTTACTACTCAAGCTCCAAAGGATTTGATGTCCTTTCTGGCCTTTGTAGTCACTGCACTCAGATGTATATTCCCCACCCCCAATTAATCTTTTTCTGAAGGGAAGAGATTTCCCAGGAAAATTTAGTTTAAAACATTAAGCCCCACACATGATTTCAAATGTCTGTATGTATTTGTATTGCATATTCTGAAAACTTTGATGTGAAAAGTCACAATCAAATAGGAAAGTATTAAATCTGTCAAACCCATTATATCATTTCTGAACGCCAATTTGCTTTTCCTTCCCCTTTGAGAAGGCTGTAAGGAGCCCGGTTCATTTTGCTGCCTACCATTTATCTTTTGTACAGAAATGTCCCTCCTTAGGCAGAGCACACATTCTTGTCTTAGGCGATTATGCAGAAATGAAGATCATCAAGGTGAGGGATTTCTCCACAAACACTATGATGCTTGGAATGCTAGCTTGCACACCTGAAGCTGAGAAATTCCCCTGGGAACTCAGGTTTAATCACAAGGTAGATAGGAGACAAATAGCAACAAAGCTCCCCCTGGTTCCTGAAGATGCAGGGAGGCCTGTGGGAGGGCAAAGTTCCAACTTTACTGCTGCCTGTTTTCAAATCCTCAGTGAGCTGTTAAACAACATAATTTAATTGGAGAATGTAAAATGCTGATCACTAACGCACTGAGGCTAGAAGAGATGGAGTCCATGTAGGATAGTGCATTAAATGGCAGTAGCACTTTCCCCCCAGAATTAAACCTTTGTTGAGGATTAAAGTTGATGATTTGTGTTCCTAATGTGTCTGGGACACAGAGATTCTTGGTCTGTTATGCTTCCTGCAGAAGTATATACGTTAACTTTGATTTTGAGAAAGAATACTCATTTGATGAGGCCAAAGTGAACATTAGTTCTGAACGTTACCACCAATGTAAAAGCACAATGTTAAATATGCTCAGTCTGTTTCCTTTCCTGAAAATGGAGTCATAGACAGGTTTGATTACTGACATGCAATGCGAGTATTTTTGGTCTCTTAAAATGGCCAGTACATAGTATTGCTGTAGAAATCAACGCGGCAGTGAGGAAAAGGAAGGTAAACTCATAACTGCTCCTGGCGTGCTGCTATCAGCTCCCTTTCCTTGTTGATAGCAAGCCTTGGATCTCCCAAGATGCCATGCCAGAGGCAGAAACCTAGTTAAGACTAAGCAAGCATGTCACGGTGATGCACAAGACAAGTCTTAGTAAGCAACACCTAGACACAGAACTTTGTATGCAGAAATCTAATTAAGGAGACCACAGAATGGGGTTAATCTTTTTTTTTTTTTCTGTCATGTGGAACAACAAACAGATTACGTATTGGCAACTTGAGTAGGAAAAGTTATCTGAAGACTCCATGATCTTAATCAGCACTGTGTAATACCTCAGAAAAGCACAGAAAGTCATATACTGCCAATATAATCTCCTTAAAGCCTCTCCTTGCAAGTCATTAAACCATAGTAATGTATGATCATGTAATCTTTAGAAAAGTGCTTCAGACTACACATACTATAGTCAGACTTCCAGGATCCACTCTCCACTTTAGGTATTGGGTTCAAAATTTTATAAAGATAGAACTCATGAGAACAATAAAAGCAACAGTCACCTACAGATCTATTACTGGGTCCAAGGACAGAACTATTTCAGAAGAGAAATATGATGAATAGAGGCCAGGTTGGCCCTCTGGCTCTCAAATGAGTGTCTCCAAAGAATGAAGAACACAGTCTCCTCAAAGCAGAGAGTCACTGTTAACTGTGCCGAGTGTTATAGATTTGTTAAATATTATATCCACACTGCTGTCCCAGCTTGATCTTCCTGAGCCACAAACACAAATATGTTTTTGAGGTCTTAATTATGTGTCATCTCTTCAGGTATTTACGGTAAGTAAACTATCACTTCTAAGTCTTCTTGTCTGCAGACTAAATACAAAATAATTCATTAATATCTGACCCAATGCCTCAGTATTCCTCATATGGAATTTGCTAGTTTACCAATGGACTACATCTCTCCAAATGTCAGCTACCCCTAGAGAGCATATTTCTATCAATACCCTGTTGTATGGGCAATCACTTGGAAAAGCATCCAAAATGGAATGGAATGACATTGTTTTGAGAGTTCTGCATTTTTCCTCTGAGGGTTTGCCTTCAAATAAAGTCAAACTGGATGAGGAAATAGATAGTATTCCTATTTTTAGTCTTGACTATGATTAAAGACCTCCTGTACTGTGATAGTTGAATTCTGTGTGATGTGCACTCTGGCTGGCATATGTGTCATTTAAGGGATGGAGACTGAACATTGGGGATTGCTTGAATACCATTAGATCCTCCTCCCTGGGAAATGAAAAATCCACATGTCTTTTGCTTCCCTTTCCAGCATTCATGCTAGCTACAATTCTTGCCAATATTTGACATCTTAAATGCCAAATAAATTGCCATAGGCACAAAGCCACTTCACACAGATTTTCTTATTTGAACAAAATGGTTGTGAGATGAAATCATATTAGTGAAAACCACAATTTCTATGACTAGGCATAGCTGGGGCATGTGCTGGGAACAGGTAAAATTTGATCATGGAAAACACTGAATATGATTATTCAATATACATGAACTCTAGCAAGACTTGGATTCTGCAAACACTGAATAAGATGATCAGAAACCAGAACAGAGCACAATCAAGAAATGTTAGAGCAATTAGCAGAAAGAGTGAGAGCTGTTCAAACATATTATAGATTTTCCTCTCGGGAGTCTGTGTTTATTTCCAAATTCGTAAACAAAAAGCTAAAGGGAGAACTGTAGAGTTCAAACGAAACTGCTCTCACCTAGCTGGTAAACACACTGGGCTGGAGACTGGACCCCTCCCGTCTCACTGACTGTGCTTTCTTTTGTTTTCAAAGAAGACAAACAAGAAAAAGGGATTTCCTTGGAATCTTTATCTGGAGAGCGGCCTTGCAGGAGTGCAAGCCGATGTGAAGATTTCAATCCCTTACTACATGGCTAAAGTGAAATACTCAAATCTGATAACTCCATCAGCTCTTTTATCAACATATCCGATGGTGTGGGGGAGATGGATCAGCTGAATGTTATAGTGTAGACTTGTAATCTCATTGCTGGGGAGGTAGACACAGAAAAGCCCTGGGACTCACTAAGCAATGAAGCCTGGCACAATCTACCACCTCCAGGCTGCAGCTAGAGACTCCGTCCCGAAACTATGGTGGATATCTGTTGAAAAACTAGAGCTGATGTTGACATCTGGACTCCACAGTGATGCACACATGTGCATACACACACATACATGTAGATGGGAAGAGGCTCATACACATAAATAAATATAGCTAAGGGATTTTTATGAACTAATTTACATTCCAAAAGAATGCTGAATATCATATTTGAATTAGTCATAAGAACCCAGGCAGTTACAAAAGCTGAGAATTTACAAAAGCAAAACCTACAGAACAGTCTAGGCAGAATCGTTGCAAACACAAAGCAAATGCTCAATAATTAAGTGAAGATACAATTCTGCTAAGATGAAACTTAAAAATAGAATGGTAAGTTTAATTTATCGATGCTTCTAGGGTCTCAGCTTGTAAAATAAAATTCTGGAAGGCTATGGGGCTGGAGCATCGGCTCAGCAATTAAGAACACCTGCTCTTCTTGAAGAGGATCTGTGTTCAGTTCTTAGTATCCATGTGAGATGGGTCACAACTGCCTGCAATTCCAGATCCAGGGGATCCAGCACCCCCTCCTGGCCTCCCTGGACACCTGCACATGCTTGCTCATGCCACGCACACACACACACACAAACACACAAAATTATAAGTAAAACAAATCTTTAGTTAGAGAGCAAATAAGGAACAGTCTATCACTTCTTAAGCCATTTGAAACATCAGGTCAAACATGTCCAAGGTGTCCCCTCCACTGGAAACACAAACAATAGCAATCACAGTAACAAAAATTAATAATGTCTCAAGAGCCTAATTATTGATGACAATTTTGCTCCTTCACCATAGTCTTAACAACATCAAAAGGCATTGAGAAAATCAACTCGGGTATGTTTTTCCTGATTGTTATTTTTCCTATCTGTTAAGGAAACAAAAGAACACACAACCCAAAATAAGAAGAAACAACACTGCAGTCTAATATTCAAAGAAAACAAAACCAAAAGTAATTAAAACAAAAATATACTTTGGTGTATTCATGTACTATTGTGGCAAGTTTGTGCAGTTGGAGAAGGCATCTGGGGCTTGAAGTATTAATTTAATTTAAATAATTAAATTGTAATGAAATGTGTTTTCTGAACCAGTCACTGGGCCAAACTATTCAATATATATTGGCTCATTTGTTCCTTAATAGGCAGATAACATGACTGTTTCGACTTAATTTAATTCACTTTTGTTTTCAGTCCGGGTCTTGGGGTCTTGTAGCCTGAGCTGGTCTGGAACTTCCTGTGTAGACTGGGCTGGCTTTGGTCTCAAAGAGATTCACCTGCTTGTTTCCTAAGCACTGCTGTTAAAGGTGTGGATCACCAAGGTTGGCTTCTTTACATTTTTGGGGGTCTTTTTGAGACGGGGTTTCCCTGTAGCCCCAGCTGGCCTGGAACTCACTATATAGACCATGCTGGCCTTGAATTCACAGAGATCTGCCTGCCTCTGCCTCCCAAGTGCTGGGATTAAAGGTGTGTGCCACCATGCCTGGCTCTGTTTACATTTTATACAGGAAAATTATGCGGAAAAGATAAATAAGTGTCTGACTCAAGGTCAATAACTATAGAAGGTTAAGCTGGACTTGATTGTAGCTTTCAGGTTCGAGTAAGTTTGGAGAACAGGATAAATGAAGAATATTTTTCTATATCTCTGTATGTTGTAGCTTCTCATAAAATACTAGTCAGACAGAGAACGGTACATATCAGGTTCTCTTACTATTTCAAAGGAAGATTCAAGGCTCTATGAGATGAAGTAAATTCTATGATTTCTTATCTGCTACAACCAGAGACGTAGCAATAATCAATGAATAGGTAACATCCATTCTCTTTCAGATATTTCCCTCTTATAAAGTTAAATTCATCCTTCTGAATACCTAAGAAAACCTCACACACCACAATAAGCTACCTAAGTCCTTGTGGTTCCCAGTCAGAATTATGAAGCAAACTTTGTGAATATTTTATAGACTATAGTATGTGATGGAAAGTTTGTGATCTTGATGTTTGCAAATGCTGTTTCACTGCATTTCCCCCACATTTCTCACCAGTCCCTGTATTTAGAAGTCTTAAGAAGATGAACTAAAGAGCAACAATTAAGAAAGAGATTTAAACATAGTATAATTTAATAAAGTGCAAAAACATTCTATCTCTCTGAGATCCCACTGAAGAAATAGGACCTGTAGATAGACTCTGACTAGCAACTGTAGAGATTACAGAATAGAAGTAAGGCTGTAGCACCTTGGTAGAGCAGCAGAAATGAAAAGTGCTGAGGAAGAAGAGTTCAGGAGATGGCGGGAAGGAAGCACCAGTGAGAGCCACCCAGCGGGGTTTCAGACAGATAACAAGGTTCTCAGCATGCGCTCACAGGCGCTCAGCATGGGCTCACAGGCGCTCAGCATGCGCTCACAGGCGCTCAGCATGCGCTCACAGGCGCTCAGCATGGGCTCACAGGCGCTCAGCATGCGCTCACAGGCGCTCAGCATGGGCTGACAGGCGCTCAGCATGGGCTCACAGGCGCTCAGCATGGGCTCACAGGCGCTCAGCATGCGCTCACAGGCGCTCAGCATGGGCTCACAGGCGCTCAGCATGCGCTCACAGGCGCTCAGCATGGGCTGACAGGCGCTCAGCATGGGCTCACAGGCGCTCAGCATGGGCTCACAGGCGCTCAGCATGCGCTCACAGGCGCTCAGCATGGGCTCACAGGCGCTCAGCATGGGCTCACAGGCGCTCAGCATGGGCTCACAGGAGCTCAGCATGGGCTCACAGGCGCTCAGCATGCGCTCACAGGCGCTCAGCATGGCACTGACAGTGCATTTCCAGAATGCCAAGAGCCCCACACCCTTCTTGTAGGACCTGAGACCTATGTGGCTTGCTCTTCTTCTACTAGAGGTGTGAATATCGAATTAAAGGAAAATCAAGTGATTTTCAGAAGGGCAGTTTCCACTGCATTTGTATTTTTATTGTAAAAGTCAAATCAATTAAAAATTATTTCAGGGAGATCACATGCCCATTCGGCCCTTTCCTCCTCTCCTCTAGGGATCTTGGTGCTTGGACACGCCCACTGATGTTGTCAAATGTTAGTAGTGCCCCTTCTGCTTGTTTATTCCCCTGCCCAGACACAGTCTATAAACCTGACTCTGAAGTTCTGGTACACCTTAAAATTAAAGGTCATCTTGATGGGCCAAGGTTTTAGTCTCCTTGCATGCACCCACTGATCTGAGAGTGAATTGCTAACAGTATATTCACTTTTAATGTGGTGGGTTGCAATTCACAAGTTTGACTTTTGGTGCTCCTCGTGATGACAATTAAGCAAACCTCATAATACTCTAATTGAAATGTTAACCGATAATTGCCCATGTAATTATTCCGAGTCATTTTATTTTCATTAGAGGAAGATAAAAGTCAAAGATATAATTTAATATCAAATATTACTTGATTACCAAGAAACACTTAATGGTAATGCATCTGTTTTATAACAACTTGGGAGTTTCCATTTAGGCAGTGGACAATGAAAATATTAGTTGGGCACACCGAAAGCCTGATGAGAAGGCAGGAATGTGACTGTTGGTGTCTGTCATTTACTGGAGTTATATCTCTCTCACTTAACTCTCAAAGTAGGTTTTGAAACTATTGACCTTTGCCTGAGAATATTTCAGACATTCAGCATGAGGGTGGAACCTAGTTCTTCCCTCAATAAAACCCGAATGGGCAGCAATGGAGTCTGTGCAGCTCACTTGTTCACACATCCCCGCTCAATCCTGGGTCAGCGTTGGCTGTTCCCTTACTCCTGGAACCACAGGAAAACTTTCAGGAGCTCCTTTCTGCCATTCTAATACTAAGCTCTTTAAACTCTATGCTAAATTGACTCCAGAATTTTTCATATCAGTTTTGTTGTGAGATAGGTTTTATAATTCCACCCAATCCCCTTTGAATAAGATACAGAAAACTTAGAAGCAGAACCTGATCTTTTACTGTGTTAAGTTCCAATTTCGATGTCTTCTTAGGCTTCCAGTCATCCAGGGTTCTCTGATGACACATTTATAAATTTAAGGTTTATCATCTTCAAATTCTTATTTTAAAATCTTATCCCCAATGTGATAGCTGTAGGGAGTAACACATGGGGATGAGCTGGGATAGCAAATTAGAGCCCTCACGAGTGGGACGTTTGCATGGATAAGACACCAAGAGGCAGGCTATGTCTCTGTGCAACATGTGCACTTGTAACAAGAAGACATGGACTTCAAACAAAAGTGGGCTCGTTCTGGAATCCACCTGATCTGACTACCATCTTCCAGAACAGTGAGAAATATTTTTTTTTCTAAAAACTACTTAATCTGGAGCATTTTGTTATAGCAACACACACTGGCAAAACACACACACACACACACACACACAAACCAACAACAACAACAACAAAACAATCAAAACACTACAATTTTATTCAAGGTCCTTCTGTTAAGACTTCAAAACATTCTATAGCATTTTCCTGTGAAATTTCCTATTGAGTTTTCACTCTAGGGGTAAGGCTGTGGAATTCCTTTTGGAAAATACAACTCATTTAGAAGTTAATGGTTTCCAAATTTAGTTTGAAAAGTGGTTACACCCAACAGTTGTTCAGAGGTCACTAAAACTGTCAAAATGAATAATTTCTTGAAATTCTATATAATTATGGAACAGTTATATGATATCTAAAATAATTTCTAAATGTAAAACTTGAAGAAGCCTACAATTTAGGTGCTAGCCATATTGACTTAGTATTTTCACTTTTGTAGTTATTCCTCTGTTGACTGAGACTGGAAACAGGCCATTTTATTTTATTTATTTACTTATTGCAACAAATTTTAATTTTATGATTTTTATTAAGATATGCAATATACAATCCAATACTGATATTTTAAAAATTGAGAAAGACATATAATTCTATGTGTATGATACAAAAATGTTATTACTGTAGAATACAGGTATTTCTAAATAGAATACTATATTTGATTAAATGATTACCTAAGAAAATATGGTGATAATTGCAGATGTATTTTAAGTTTGTGATTGCTTTGTTTGGTTGTATAGATTGTTTCTGGCCCTGAAATATTGGCATTCAAAAAATGCATTTTGGCACTCTCTATTTGCCATTACTAAATTTTAATTTCATTTTCAAATGTCAATTCTCAGCTGGGTGTGTAGTCAGTAGTTAGAATGCTTACCTAACATATATGAAAGCCTGAGCTCATTACCCAGCACTGCATTTACCTGGTGGGTGCCCAAAATTGTAATCCCAGCACTGTGTAAGTAAAGAATATCAGAAATTCAAGGTCATCCTCAGCTGTGTATTGAATCTGAGGCTAGTCTGTGATATGTGAAACCCCACCACAGAACCCCCAAACCAAAGACAAATACAATGAAACCAATTCTCAGTTTCATATTTTTGGTTACATAGCTTAGGCTTTTAGTTTGATAGAAATGACTTAAGCATATTAAAGTGTTTCAGGTTATTTTTTTCTTGTTGAATTTCTAAAGCACTCAGTTTCAGTGCAAAGAATGAAAAATGCACTTATATAATTACTTCTACTCAGCTAAATTTCACTGGAAAAGAGTAACAATGGACTTATATAACCATTTCTAAATGCCACTGAAAATAAATATTCGAAGAATGAGTTTAGTTTTAGTGTAAAACAAAGTCACTAAATTGCTAATATGATTCTTGGTGGTGGGGTTATTCTTTGCTGGACAAGAACACGCTAATTTATTTCAATGGGTGGAAAACTTTTTCAGGACCATAGATTACTTAACTGCCTGCAAAGCTGTATAGAAGATGAAACTTCCTTCCAGCTCCTTAGACAAAGCTCCCAGGATTAAGTCTTTAGGTTAAGTATGCAACTCTGCCAGAGATTATTTTTGCAAATGATGAAATGGATGGATAAAACTGGGGGTTCTTCGAAAATTTTCACACTTGGTTTGTTGATTAGCACAAATACTTAACTTATCACATTCCAAGTCATTTCTATTTGTCTCCCTTCAAATTTACATATCTTGTCATTCATTTGATTATGTGTTTGCTATTGGCAGCCTTGATATATACAGTCATCAGTGAGGAATAGATTGCCTTGCCTAGAATAGTGTGTTAGCTATAGTTCTCTAAAGAAACTGAACTGGTAGAATGAATACATATCCAATACAAATATATAGACAGAAGACAACACACACACACACACACACACACACACACACACACACATATTCAAAGGGAATTTGCTAAATTGTCGTCCATGGTATGATCTGAGTAAAACAACAGTAGATGTCTCGCAATGGAGAAGTCAAGAATCCTGTAGTTGCTCAGACCACAAGCCTGAATGTCTCAGCAATTCCAATCTGGCACTAAAGGCTTAGGAGGAATCTTAGCAAAGTGCTAGTCTTCAGTCTACATTGAAAGTCCAGAGAAGTTTACCTAATGCTGAAGTGGCACAGCACAAGCCAGATAAAGCTGCCAATGAGAGGGAAGGCAAGCCGGCAGCCAGCAAGGATCTTTCCTCCACGTTCTGTTATCAGGGGTGCCGCCCACAGATAATGTATTAACACCGAAAAAACAATCGAAACTAAAATTACTCTTTCTCAGTTTAGATTATTGGGTGTTTTTGATGCAAGTACCATATTTGGCAATCATTGTACCAGTAAGAATTATTTATTAGTGACATTTTGATTCTTAGGTTTTGAAGCACATAGATTTTATTTGCATTTATGTACAAATATTTTTCATCACCCAAAGAGAAGTGATTTCCTCACACTTTTCTGAATTCTTGAATCCTTCAAAATCCATACTTATTTCTCTGTCTACAGACAAGCATATATTGGATAAAAGCATTTTCTTTCTCCTAAAATCTATAAAGACAAGTTAGAATCGTGATGAACTGAAAAGAAGACTTCTGTGTCTGAAGCTGAAGGAAGCAGTGGACCATCTCCTGGGAGGAAGACCTCGACTGCTCAGGGCTGCTGCCATTTCACAGACACCCAAATTTGAGAAAGAGAAATAGCACGTAGGTGTGGGTGCTGGGAACTGAACCCAGGTCCTATGTGAGAACAACAAGAGCTGTTTGCTGGGCCATCTTGACATACCCTATCCCCAGTTTTCTTTATTACTTTCTATTATTGATCACTTATTAGCTATTACCTTACACTGTATGTGTCCATGGGGATAGAAACATCAGTGAGACAACCTGCTAGGAGATAAAGGTGTGTTTTAAAAAAGTAATTTTGTATAGTTTCTTTGAGAATTTCATGCAGTGTATTTTGATTATATTTAGTCCCCTACTTCAGAACCTTTCCTCCATTGCCTCTCAAATAAATATCCACCTTTCTACCTACCTCTTGCAAATAAATATCCACCTTTCTACCTACCTCTTGCATATGTTTTTTATCATTTATTTGAGGTCTGGTCTTTCCGAGCAGAGATCACTTACCAATAGATCCTAGTTAGAACATACTTTAAAAAGCTATATTCTACTAATGTGAAGAAAATCTAAAAGAAATTAATGAGTTTCTAGACACACACACACACACATATATATCTATATCTATATCTATCTATATATATATATAACCTATCCAATTAAAAAAGTGATGAAATAAATACTCAGATCTGTAACAAGAAAGAAATTATAAGTAATCAAGAAATTTTGGTCTACAAAGATCCCAGGACCAGTTGGATTCAGTGCAAAATTCCATCAGAACTTCAAATAAGAATCAACAGGAATACTCCTCAAATTCTTATGAAAAAATAGAGTGAGAAGGAATGCTTCCAAATTCTTTCTATGAAGCCAGTAATATTATGACAACAAAACCAGATAAAAATCAACTGAAAAAGAAAATTATGGGCCAATATCCCTGAGAAGCACAAATTTCAACATTTTCAATAAAAATTTTTCCAAACAAAATTCAAAAAGAAAGTCTAAAGATTTTCTATGGTGATCAGTTCACTTCATTCCAGAGATTCATGGATGGTTCAACATATGTAAATCCATAGATGTAATTGACCATATAAATACATAGTTTCAAGGAAAGAAATCATATGATTTCATTAGATGCCGAAATGACCTTTGACAAAAACACAACATCCTTTCATAATAAAAGTCATGGAGAAACTAGGAATAAAGGAGACATATCTCAACGTAATAACAGCAAGACACAGGTTTACTTTTCAAGGACACTGGACAGAGCAAGATGGTAGCCCTCCAGTACAGGTAAAGGAGAGGTATGACTGAGAGGAAGATTAACACATGTGGTGATTGAACTGTAATCCATAGCAACTTTGTAAGCTTTCTATTTTTGTATTTTTCTTCATGTAGAAGTTTGTTTGACCTTACTAATATTTGTAGAAATGTAATTTGAGCAACATTTGAATTCATGATAATGTGTTAAAATGTTGTTTTATGCTCAGACCCTGGCTTCCTCTGGAAGAATCTAAATCATTAATGTTATAACATTGTAACACGATGTACACAGGAACATACCCCAACAAAATCAGATGTAAGCAGTTCTCATTTCTACAGCAAACTATACAACTGCCAATTTAGTATTAAAGCTCTATGTACATATAATCTTTAATATAAGATTCATAAGGATCACTTTCTTTTATGTGTCATCTATCTATCTATCTATCTATCTATCTATGTATATATTATTAAGGGTAAAGTTCACTGAAGAATAAATGAACAAATGAATTGGTAAAAATAAATCAAGCTGACAGATTATTCACTTATTGATGGCTTTCCTCTTTATGTCAGTTGTTACAAATTTGTTACTGATAGATTGATGAGATGAAATATTTTTAAGGTAAAATTACTATGACAGACAAATCTATCTTTCTGTATTATTTATCTTGGCATTCAGATACAGAAATTTGATAGATTATGAAAATTATTTTCCTATTATGCTAGAAATGTTTATCTCATTATATTTGTAAAGCTATTCAGTGGAGGTTTATGACATACAAAAGCAGAGTTGAACCATTGAGAAGATGGTGAGGTAACCTTCAGACATTTTCTTCACCAGAACAGAAATGGGAGCTTACATATGCCATCTTGAACTGTTGGAATAGGCTATTTCTATCACCAGAAATTAACCAAAGACTTAAAGCTGTTCAAGGATATTCAGTCACATACAAAGCTGACCTTAGCTGATCAATAAGCTCTATGGCATAACCTTTCCTCATTTGTGCTCTGTCTTCCCTCTTCCAGAATAACTTTAAATGATGAGAGACCTACCATGAAAACAAATCTGATCTGGAAACCAGAGGAGTGAAACTGGATTCAAACTTCCATTTCCAAAGAATGGACATCATATGCTTATCTGTTATTCCATTGAAAGATTTGCATGCAAAGCTGCCTTTATTTCAGCTAAAATTCCCCCAGTGCAAACAGCTTTTCCATGGAGACACTGGATGGAAACAATCAGAAGCAACTCCCATAGAAGACCTTCACCATCCCATAACAGCTCCAGAAGCAGTAGAGAGTACTGAAGATTGGGTAAACAAAGTTCACAAAAAGTGGGAAAGCAGCCATCCACAGAAGAGCTGAGAAACTCCTGTGCACTTCCAAGAATGAAAAAGGTCATCGGACATGGAGGACTGCTGGAGGAAATAAGGCCGTCATCACTTTCAGAAAAGACAGTTGTCAGCTTTACCTGATGATGCCGCTTAAGCAGAAAGGTAAGCTCAAGACACAGGTGTAAACTCCATGGCTGAAAGCAAAGTATGCACTCTAAGGCATACACTTTGCCCATTTAAAAGAAAGGCAAAAATTAGGAAAGATACGGGAGTGTGAGGATGAGAGAGGGGGGCGTCAAGGCACAGTGGAAGAGAAATCAACCTAAATCAGCTCTCTGATTATTATTTATCAACCAGAAATGAACAGAAAGGAGAATAATCCTGAGAGCATTTTTCCTAATCTTAAAAATACTTTACTGAGTTTGGTACATTTCATACAACAGTTCTTAATCAAACTGAGCCCCCTCCATCCATGTGGTCCCAACCTGCCACAGACTTCGTGGATTCTGGCACACATGTTAGGCCTACCCCTTCAAGCATTTGTATCCAGATGTCCTTTGGGGCGGAGTCATCCACTGGAGGCTGGTCAGTCTAGCTAGAGATTGTGAGCAAGGCACGCTCTCCTTCTCCCAGCAGTAATCACTGTCTGGTTGTTCCTAGTCTAAGCTTGGCTTGCTGTCCACTCCCTCACGCCACTTTGGACCCTGGTCTGATTGAGTTGGCATGGGTCCTGTGCTCAGTCCCACCATTGCCACAAGTTCACATGTGCAAACTTCCAGCAGGCTGGAAGCCTTTCTTTCCTATGTTCATGAAGTAGTCCTGGCTCTTACAACCCTTCTGCACTCTTCCACAATGGTCCCTGAGCCGTGGATGGATGAGGTTTAATATATGAGATCTATCCACTGACACACACTCTACAGTCTTTTATTCTTTAAAACTTGTCCTGATGTGGCATTCTGCGTGGATCAGACTCTGTTGTATAAGGAAGTTTATCTGATAAAAGTTGTGGTATGCACTGGTTTTCTCTCTACTCATCATTCTGCGATGTTCCATGAGCCTTCTGTGTAGAGGTTTCCCTGTGGATGTGTCACCTAGGACGGGGTGTCTCTCAGACATATATTCTCTGTGTGTGACCCGCTGTGGGATTCTGCAGTAGCCTCTATCCTGTTGCTTCGCTTATGAGTTATGTAAGTTATATACCGTGTACTTGCCCGTAAATAGAAGGATTCATATTTGGCATATAGTAAGAACTTTTCTTTATCTGGTGATATGAAAGGCACAGGGATTTTCTAGGCTCTATGGCCTCCCCAGCCGTGTGCATTTGGACATGTTTATAGTGCCACCCATGAGTTTATTCCCATCTAAAGTGCTTTAAGTCCAATTAGAGACGTACTAATTACTCCCGTCCCCAGACAAACGTGCAACTACTGCACCAGTAGAGAGTGTTTGCTGTGACTGTCTCCATGGTTATTAGGTTTTAGGACTGGATTGGACACTGACTGAATTTCTCCCTTAGCATCTAGCACTATGGGAGCTAAACTTCAGTTAAAAGGCTTCCAGGTCAGTTCCTGCTCCACTGCTCCAAGTCCTGTATCTAAAGTATGCCCTGTCTTCAGCAGGGTCTTATCTTCTAGCTCTGGGAGATCACTAAGAGCTCTGGCATTGCCTGTGCTATTTTGGGAGTCTCTTAGACCACTCACTAACGACTCAGAAAGGTCTCCTGTCTGGCACTGTGCCCCTTGCCATACTTCTCTCAGGGAGACATTTTCACTCATATTCAGATACTGTGTATGCATTTCTCAGGGGGTGTCAGGGTCAACACAATTCCATCTTACTTCCCTAGCCGCCGCTCAAGATCCATTCATCTCTACTCTGTCTTTCTCCTGTCTGACCTCCCCCGCCCCCAATCTCAGTGCAGACCTTGTTCCCTTGTTCCGACCCTCCTTCCATTAACACCTGCTTCCCACCACCTTCCCACTTCCCCCAGTAACATTTGCTCTCCACTGTCCCCCTCTTTGGGGTTTCTTTCTTTGCTTCTCCTCCATGTGTCCTTTCCATTTTCCTGGCTCCTGATGTTACATTGGGATATACACTCCCATATAGGACTGGTGCTGCAATATGCAAATGAGGGATAACATATTAACTTATTTTTCTACATTTGTGTTACTTCAATTGGAATAGCACTCTCTAGTTCTATTTATTTACCTGCAAATTTCATTATTTCATCTTTTCTAACTGCTGAGTAGACCTCCATTGTGTAAATGGACCACATTTTCATTATCCGTTCATCAGTTGAGGGACATTTAGGCTGTTTTCATTTCTTAGGTATCGTGAAGAGAGCAGCCACAAACATGGACGTACAGGTATCTCTACAGTAGGATGAGTTCTTTGGGTATATGCCAAGGAGTGGTATAACTGGATCATATGGTAGATTTTTCCTAGATATAAGAACATAAAAATCTACACTTATTAATTAGTGATAATGAATTAAAAATATAAATAGGATTAAAGAAAAAGATGATTTACCAACCAATAATAAGTGAAATTACTGTATTTTGCTATACAAATTGGAAAAAATTATACATTGAGGCCAAATGGCTTACTAAAAGTAGAAAATCATATTTTATAATGATAAAATACCCAATCAAAGAAGAAAATATCAAACAAAAGAAGCACAATCTGAAAACAATATAAAGAAATAAACAAATTAGAAACAATAACTGAAGTCTTAACACACTACTTTCAGTTACAAACAGCCCAGCAAGGCACAGAATCTCCAAGGAAATGGAATCTTTAAATAACATGCTCCCCACCTTCCCCTGGGAATAAAATAACCCCAGCAGACATCTATCAAAGAACTCCTGACCAAAATTCAGAAGATTTCTTCTTAACTGCATATGAGTGATTTTTCCAGAAAGTCCCCATGCTGAACCATGACACAAAACCTAGTAAATTTATAGGGATGAAGTCATGTAAACTATGTTTTCAAAGAAAAAATTGGATACAACCCATACTGGGGAGCTTTAGTCATCAACCTGACACACCAAGGAAGAGGAAAACTCCGTTGAGGAATTTCTTCCATAGGATGGGCATGTGGCCATGTCTATGGGGCATTTTCTTGGTTGTTGAGTGCTGTGGGAGGGCCCAGCCCACTGTAGGCGGTACCACCCCTGGGCAGGTGGTGCTGTATTCTATAAGAGAGAAATTGAGCATGAACCAGGGGAGCAGGCCAGGAAGCAGCTGTCTCCCATGGTCTGTGCTCCAGATTCCTGTCCTGAGATCTTGCCTTGTCTTCCCTTGATGACAGACTGTATTTGTAAGCCAAATAAAGGTCCTCTTCAGCATTAACCCCTGAGCACTGAGTGGCAGAGCTTTAAAACTGGTGTTTGATTCAGGAATATGTTCTCTGCAGACTCTTATTCTATGGCCAGTGGTGGGTCTCTGTAAATAACTGCCTCCTGCATAAGAAACTTCTTTGGTGAGAGCTGAGAGCTGCATTCTTCTCCAGGTAAAACAACAAGTCATTATGACTTGTTATAATGCTATTTCTGTTTAGTAGAACATTGGTATTAGGCTCTCCTCTATGACCTGTAACCTGTCTAGCCACAGGTTTCTAGGCCTGATTGAAATCAGTGTGAGATATGGGCTCCACGAAAGGAAGTGAACCTTAAATCCAATTATAAAGTGTTTGTTTGTTTCCATAGCATCCATGCCACTATTGCATGAACGGGCACATCTTGCCAGGCCAGCGGTAACTGGTCACAGCTAGGTAAGACTGATGATTAATGTTCTCCTTGGGTAGCATACATAACTCCTTCCAGTACTATGACCTCTAGCCAGTAGAGTTGAAGATTTGCGGTCAGTACCTGCTTGATTTCTCCTTGCTTGCTCTGCACATCATTTGTATAGACTCTTCAGCAATCATTTTTAAAAACAACAGTTCTTCAGAAACTTTCCCATAAAACCAAAGTGAGAACTTCACCATCTATTCTGTGTAGCTATTTCTTTCTTATACTACTTACACAATGATTTTATAAGAAAAACTTCACTACAGATAATATCCTTTGGGAATATAATAAGCAAAGAAGTCCTTCCCACCATGGACACACACACACACACACACTCACATACACACTCCACACTCACACACACATACACACACTCACACACACATACACACTCTCACAGACACTCCACACTCACACACACACACTCACATACACACTCCACACTCACACACTCACATATACACACACACTCCACACTCATACACACATACACACACACACATACACACAAATCCTGAATAAAATTCTAAAACATGTTAGATAATACCAAGTGGGACAAAGTGGGGAGCAAGTTGTTGGGCTGTAACCCAATAATCCAAGTTGTTTCAGTATACAAAAATCCATTCACTTTAGAAAGTTAATAAAATCATGGAAGGAAACCCATGTGATCTACAGATAAAGAAACTGCATCAGAAATCTGGGTTATTTCACAAGAACATTCTGAAATTTGAATGAAATGTGATAGCCCAAATCTGATAATGAGTGCTTATAAAATCCCAGGAGTAACCTGATATCCAGTGGTAAAACATGAAATTCTTCCCTCATGTGTTTGTGAGTGAGACAGGATGGCCATTCTTGCATTTCTGTTTAGGAAACTACTGGAAGTCTTAGTCTTGGTATACATGGAAGGGAAGTGAGCAAAGATATTCAGTTTCAAGATACAAGAAAAACGATATCTATGTGAAGATAACATGACTGTACAAACTGAAACTCCCAGTAAACACTCTAAGAAACTCATTATAGTTTAAACAGAAACATATCTCTAAGGTTCAACATCAATACATAAAAATCATTATTGTATTATGTATATGTATTACATTCTCTACATTAACAAAGCATTCTTGAAGTGATTTTGATGTCATTTAAAATTGTATCAAAGTGATAAAATATTTAGGAATACTTTTTAAAAAAAGGTTCTATGTGGAAAATTATAAATGTTGAAAGAAGCTAGACTTTAGCAGATACAAAGCCCTTCATTGTCCTTGGATTGATGGTCTCACAATAAAAATGGGAGACATTCACAAAACTGATCTACAGCTCAACTCAATCTCTATCTAAACCCCAGGTACTTTTTTGATTAAGAAGCTTATCTTAAAATTCATTTTGAATTTCAAAAGACCAGACTATCACAACATTGAAAAAGAAGTAATTGATGGTAGAATCGCACTTCTTAATTTAAATCTTTCTATGAAAGTGGCAGCTTACAAGGTGTGTCCTTCAGTGTCCTGAAGTCAAGTATATAGTTCAGTAGAATTTGATGAAAATTCCATGAGTAAACTTTATATATTTTGATGAAATTATTTAGATCAGAATGCAAGGACAGTGCAGTTCTAATATGGTGTCATAGAAGACCAGCCATCTAAAAACATAAATAAATAAAACAGATATCTGTCCCCTACCTCATACCATATAACAAGAACTGTTCAATTGTAGATCTGCTCATAAGAGCTGAACTTACAAATTTCCTTTGATAAAGCATAGGATCAAATAACATGACCTAGCTTAGCAATGATTTCCTACATATGACAACAAAAACAACAAAAATACATAATTAAATCTTATCAAAATTAAATTCTTTTGTTCTCCATATAACATAGGATGAAAAGTAAAATTTGAAAACCATATATGTGAAAAGAAATGGTATATAATTAAAACACATTCTTAAAAATCAATAATAAACATTTACCTATTAATGGTAGCTAAAGGTTTTGGATAATCGTTTTCCCCAAGAAGTTATTTAAATGATCACCAAATACAAGGGTTTACCATCACTAGCAATTATTAAATTCAAGTATAACAATAGTGAGATACCTTCTCACAGCCTGCTGGATACCTTTAATAAAAGTGATAGATATTACAAATCTTGGTGAAGATGTGGTAACATTGTAACTCTCAAGCACCATGTGGCAGAATGCCACAAAGAGACATTGTTTTGGAAACCTTGTGGTTCTTCAGAATAGTACACATATAGGTACCATAAGCCCAATAATTTCACTTCAAATGTATAAAACAGAGTTTAAAACATGTCTCTCTGCAAGCTTGCACACTGATGTTCTTTGTAGTATTATTAAAGCCTACAAGTGGCAACTATTAAATAACTATACTGTGGCTAATGGAATACAGTTATATGTACAAAATAGAACATTATCTGATAACAAAAATAAATAAAGTATGAATTCATTGTAAAACACTTACGATGTGTTATGAAGAACACATAAGACTCATAAAAATTCATTGACGTAAACGTGACAGAGCACTGTTTCCTGATCGGCAGAGCTAGAGAGTAGAGAACGGACTTTGAATACGGATGGGCATGGCATCTTACTGATGTTCACGGAATGTTTTGGAATGACATAGTGGTGGTTACTGAATAACATTGCTAATATAATGAAGATGCTGAACCATACAATTTAAAGGTTGACTATTACAACTTTAAATGATTAAAATACATTTCAGTTGAAACCCAAACTCTTAGTGATGATTCTGATGAATAGTTCAGGTCCCGGACACACAGAAGATGCTCAGATATGAGTGTGGATGTCATGAATGCAGGGACAATTTGCTGGAATTGGTGACATTCAATTGAGCAGTAAAGAGTAATGGACATTTAACTATTTTAACATTTCTCTGAAGTGCTTCATCTGCATGTTGACTCTAGTACTCATTCTGTCATGATGTATAAAATTTCCAGTTTTACAAATAGTAAAACTAAAGCTTTAGTGATTAATAAATTTCTCCAAATCTTTCCATTAGTGCACAGCTGTTGGAATCTAGATATGTCTGACTGTAGTTCCTACAGCAGTGTAAGTTTTAAGAAGAGTATAGTGAAATAAATAAACCTTTCATGTCTCCATTGATTCACCTTCTGGTTTATTATTATATCATTTATTGAACAAATTTCTTAAGAAAACAATTTTTCCATGGACGCTTTTAAAAGTAGCAATAAAGCACTGAAGGGTCAGGAGAGTTGGTGTTATCTTGGAAATAGAATCAGGGGAAGAAAACTGACTAAAATAAGGCTTCTGAAAGCAGAGAATAGAGGGACAGGATGAGAGAACATGAGCCCAGCACTCTGGTGGAGAAGATAGTCTGTCAGCCGTACTCTGATGAGGAAAAACAGCTCAATGTGCAGAAACTCGCAGGAGAAGCCTTGGTCCTTGGTAGTGGAAAGTGAATAACTCCCAAGACACTGATGGAATCTTATGATGAAGAAACAAAGCGGAGACAGGGGTTGTGAGAGCCAAGTAGGCACTGTAGTCCAGAAACACTTTAGAGGTCCCAGTTAGGGGACCTCAGAAAGAGGAGGAGGACGGCATTCATGGTAGTATGAAAGAGGACACTAACTTATGAGAGAACTCTGCCAGCAGCAAACTGATTTCAGTATGTGTACATGGTGTGTGCTACTGTTTGGCCAGTGTCTGTGTATTGTTGATGATCCTCAAACGGCATATGAAGCAGGGAATGTGCCAATCTCATCTTACCCAAGTAAAAGAGGAGCAGGAATATTAGTTCACAAGCCCAAGAGTATGCAGTAATGCTAGGGTGCAGGACAGTGGTGGGATGTGTGCCTAGCATATAGAAGGTGCTGCAGAACATTCCCAGTATATAAAACAAATGAATGAATGAATCGATGAGCAGGTAAATAACCGTATACCTCCCTGAGAAGTAAGAAAGGGATTTTTATCCACGTGATTTGGAATCTTTGTATCTGCACTCTTATTGCTGGACTTAGCTTCCTTCCGAACAGGACCTTCTGTGACAAAACAACGCCTACATGGGTCATTTAACAATACTCGTCCATGTGATTGGATTGTAGAGAAGTTTGTGTCCACTGGGTAATTTCTTACTGTGCTCTACCTTTGCTGTGGTGTAATAATTATTAAAACATTGAAGTTCATTATTTTATCTGTGCCGGTTTAAGAATGCAAACATTGTAATTTTCTTTTTTTTTTTGAGTTAGAACTCTAGTTCTCTTTCTGGGTCAGCACCACTGGGGATATTTAAAATGTGCACTTTATACGCAAGGGACACAATTGCCCAATCTGGGGAAGCTGGCTTATGTGATTCAGAGTCAGAAGCAGGATTAGACTGTCACTTATTAAGCAGGCTGTGCAAGATAAGTAGGCAAGATCTTGTTATTCTGACATGCAGCCACAGAAAAGAGCTGGCAGCCCTAGGATCGCCAAATGAAATGTCACAGAGTCTCGGGACATGTCATTGTCCAAGAAAAGCCATCAGCAGCTGCCTTGAAAAACAACTGAATTTACATTAACTCTACCAAGGAGTAAACAGGATTGACAAGTGAAATGTTTTTCATGTTTTGTTTCATGTGTAGACTTTAAGGAAGGCAAATGAATCCTTTTTAAAAATTATTTCTTCAAAAGCTTTTTTCATAAGATCAGTATGGGTCTGAATGGAGAAGGAAAGCTACAGAGCTTCTACAAAGGAAGACTCTAGCCTTTTACAAAAGCAGTTCCATCTAGGAGCTGCTGTGAAACGGCAAGAACAGGAGAAATTCTGGTTATTGCTATTTCATTGTAAAGTTCTGACCTCACTGGGTACTACTGGGAAAGTGAAGGTGACTTGGTAACTTGCCCAAGTCACCATAGCTAACTATTGACATAACCTGGATTTAAACCAGATAATCTGCTTCAGAACCTACAGAACCTATAGAAGCACTTTCCACACAAGGAATGCAACATCCACGTCTCTGGAGAGAAATTGTTATCTTAATCATCCTAACTGGCTTGGGTTGAATATCACATTCAGTGAACAGCCTTTCAAAGAGCTAAACACAGTTAAAAACTCAATTATTTAAATTTTTCTTACCAAATGCTCTGGAATATTTGGTTTTTAATATAATACCAATGCTAAAAAGTTAGTACAAAGATTTATCTCCATTCTCCACCCTCATTCCAATCAGAAAACCATCTCATGAAATTCAGTGATTTCTGTTTCTGTCTAGAATATTATATTTTCCTAAGAGCCTAAGAGTAATAAATAAGTCAACGAGTAAATTAGTTAATGAGCCAGCTTAGAAAGAACACAGCAAATAACACATTAGAAGGTTTTGCCAAACTCTACAACAGAGTTGTGATCTGGCCACTTTTTGGATTCCTTTAATTGAACTTGTTCAACCTTTCATTTGCCCTGGAGGAAAGGCCAATTTATCATCATTTTTCTTCTGGGTAAATTTCGAAGTATATTTCAGTAGTTATAAATTTATAAAACAGTTCTCAGTGTAATAAGAGAGAAAAATAACTATTTCTTGCCTAGACTTTTCCAAATCTTATTTTAGGGTTCCAAAGGTGAGGCAGGTGATATATAGCCTTGTTAGTCCATCACTGAACAGCTTATATATTTTAGTTCTCTTACAGACCTTGTTGCGTATATTTCATAATGTTCACAGATCTGAAGAGTGACCAAGAAGGCATATTTAGGAGCGTCTTGGCCCTGGGGAGTCAATACTTTGGTAGATTACCTTTTTATTGATTGTTTGGTAGGCCAGATAGTGTAGGGGGGGCACATTAAATGAGCAAACCAACTCTCAATCTTGAAGTAAAGTCATTTAGTGCCTGAGAAAAACATTCAGAAAATTGTGACTGTCTCTCTCCTGTTCACATAAGCTCTAATTCCATCCTTACCCTCTGAGGATTCCCAGCTTCCTGGTGATACCTGGTCAATCAACACACCGCAGTCCCATGGAGGTCTTAATGGGCTATTGATTGGAAGGTCAACAGAGCAGAAGAACTAATACCATCAGAGGAAAGTGTGAAGCCAAGCTCTGTGCCTTCCGATCACACATTCTGTCATCTTTGTGATGCTCCCACGGTTTATATCAGGTGGTCTTGTAATAAGAAGTGAATTTGTTCCTGTTGAAATCCTAACCTGTTTACATAGTTTATTTTTTTATCTTTGCCTGTAAGGCACATGATATTGCTTCTATTTGAGAGTATAAAAACTTGGGACCCAGGGAGATAAAGGGGATGAAAATGAAACTATAATTCAATTTTCTAGATATGTATTTCTGTCGAAGATGATCATTACCAGTGAACACTGGAACTGTTTTGATAATAACTACATTTTACATGTGTGAAAGGTGAATGCTTAACCATACATACAAAATTCAGAATTATGAATAAGTAGCTTGTACCTGTAGGTGAAAGAAGTGTAGAAATGATACTCCAGCTGTGTTCCTGTCACATCTCACTGGAGCCCACTTCTTCCAGGCTCCATTGAAGGCTCCTCCAGGAACTCTATCAACTCTTGACTGCACATCTTCTCTACTCTTACTATTTTTCCAAACAGGCTTACACTATTGATGTTTGCCCATTTTAATTCATTCTTTAAGATATAGCTAGAGTTAATGTGTTGAAAATTCTACCCCTGTAATTTAATTTCTTTAAAAATGAATCAATAAATATTTGATACATCTCTCAAATCTTCTCTTAACTTTGCGTCTAACCTAAAGGATTTCCCTTGTATGCTGTTTTGAGATATTTAATAGACATCTAAAGGGGAAAAACGCCCCCCAAAAGAACAATGGACAATTGTTACTGCTTTGGATGTCCTGTAATGAATCATCCCAGAGGACTGGTGGTTTAAAACAATCATAACACTAATTTTGCTCATGAATCTGCAATCTAGAGAGGACTTGTCTGATATAGCTACTCCATTTGTATTGAGTATTGGTTAATTTGAGTATTGGTTAAGCATGCTTAGTGCTATCTGAAGTCTAGCCCTTTCTTATGTAGAATGACTTTTGATGGACATGGATTGATTCGCTGGCTGGGGCCCTCAGCCAATCCACTATGAGAGGTCTAGGCCTTCTCAAGTTACAACAGCTAGGTCCTAAAGATGAGTGTTCCAAAGAAGCAAATCTCTCTCTCTCTCTCTCTCTCTCTCTCTCTCTCTCTCTCTCTCTCTCTCTCTCTCCCTTTCTCTCTTGAGAATACTGACTTCTAAGGATGAGTTTTCCAGTTCATTAGAAAAGCAAGTAGGAACTTTTCCTCAGTATTCTGATCATCAAAGTCAGACTTCTTTGGTTGATGCAAGCATAGATAGTCATGTTTTCAAAGCACATAGAAACAGACTCACTTGATTCTTTTATTACCCTGCCTGGATTCTGGTCAACACAGACATCCATCTTTACCTTTCCAAGGTGTACTGAGTCCTCGACGGTCCAACTTCTTTGACAGACAACCTCTGTGACTTTTCTGAGTTTGGGCATCTTGCTCAGAGCTTACCTTCCAGGTAGATGTCTCTTTCTTGGCCTTACCTAAAGACTTTATGACTAAATGATTCAGCAGTTTGAAGGAAAAGGTATATCAGTTGGGTTCTCAGGAAAACAGATGCTGGAATATAATTAAAGGTCCATGAAACTTATCAATGTATAGAGCCTGGTAAATAAAGGGACAGAAGCCTCACTGAATAGGGATATCACATTAATGCATATTATAAGGCAGAGATATCGAAGCTTCTACCAGACAGTGGAATGCTCTGGAATGACCATGATTTCCTTTTAAAATCAATGTATTTTATTAATACCATTAATTATGACTTATGAGCTCTGTGATACTTTTACTTATGAATGCAATATAATTTGTCATAATCACCTGCTTTATTTCCCATTCCTGTGCCGCCTTTTCTCATCATTCTCCCTTTCTGCAAACCTAATAATTCCCAATTCACTCCCATGTGTTTTAATTTCCTTTTATATTCGCTGCATTAAATAAGACATGTCATGTTTGCTTTCCTGACTCTGGTTTATTTCACTTAACATAATGGTGTCTAGTTACATCAATTTTATCTCTGATGGCATGATTTAATTCTTATTTGTGACTGAATAAACTGCTGTTGCATACATATACTCCGTCTTGAAGTTACTCTAGACATAATGGAACTGAAAAAAAATTACTGGTTGGACATAAAGAGAAACATTTCCCTCCAAAAGTTAGCCACTAGGGATATACATTATCAGATTATACACACTGTAGCATATTTTGCACATTAATTTCGGTAAGACAGTCCAGGAAGAATATTTTGCTGCCAGCATGAAGGACACTAGAAACATGTGAAAAAAAAATTCTGGGCAAAAGCCAACTGTGTCTCTTATTTGATAAAGAGACGCTCAACTGACCTGTTTTAACCTTCTTCCTTGTTTTCTGGTTTGCTTTAAACTTAGTGACCTCGTAGCTGACCCTTGACTCATGCTCTTCCGAAGTCTACCGATTCTTTGAAATAGGGTTCCTCATCTTTTACCCTGTCACTATTATTTTAACATGATTTATTTGTCCATGCTGTATAAACTCAAACACACAAGGCTGTTGAGTGATGTTCCAGCTACCACTCTATAGTAGAGGGAAATTCCAACGAAACAGGTTCAAATATATGTCAGGCTTTAATACCTATATCGCACACACACACACACACACACACACACACATTCAGTTGTTTCACTTTTTTAATTTATAGTCATAGACACTCCCTGAATGCAGTAGCTTACCACACTGACAACTGCTTATCTTCCCTGTGCGTTTGCAGTTTGAGCAGGGATTATAGAAAACCACCTTTCTCTGGTCCTTGAACTTACTGTTTCAAACAATTCCAGGTGAGGCAGAATCACCAGTGCTCACTCACTTAGGGGATTAAGGCAGCTGTGAAGCTTAAACTGATGAGAACCTCTGGGCTTGTGACTCCCTCATAGCAAGACAGCTGTGTTCTGAGAACATCCCTAAAGGCCTGAGTAGAAGCTACCTACTTCTGAAGGTTTGAGTCCAAAGTCTTCGTATCCAGTGAAATCCATTGATGGAGAAGTCAGATTCCAAAATCAGCATGGCAGGAGTGCCTTTGAACTCACATTTCAAACAAAAGTACATGAAGGAATTTGGGAATCATTTTTAAAATCAACTGCATTGCATTAATATATCAATATATATCAATACCTGCATTTCTGAACATTTTTACTTCAACCCCATAGATGACTTGTCCTCCACAGAATGGATAACGGGGAGAATCCAAGCTCATCCTACACTGGTATTAGCACTTGTGAAGCACACAGCTTACCAGGAAAGAGGAAGCAGAGAAGGCATACTTATTTCTATTTTATGATGTTTCGTTCCAGAAATGATATCCAGCAGTCAAGAGTATTTCCTTTGGGATTTCTCTAGCAGTAGAAGAAAATGAAGATTATTACTTATGATACTTGGATAGATATTTCAAACACTAGCATGAACGATGTCTCATATGTTTCTAATAATTTCCACCCAAGAAATTAGGATTCACATTATCCTAAGAGTAATATTTCCATTTAATATATTAGAGGAAATGTTGACTATTCCATAGTTGGAAAATATAGGAACAAAGGTTATAACAAAATTCACCCCAAGTCTCATTTCAGAGAAATTTTATTAATATTTATTAGTTATTAATATTTACATATTAAATTTCATACTGAGGTAGAAGACCCAAATCTTTTAAGATATTTTCTTATTATTTTTATTTTATTTTATGTGTATGAACGTATAGTCTGGGTGTATGTAAGTGAAGTGCATCTGTGTTGTGCAAGGACTACTGAAATCAGAAGAGGCCTCAGTTCCCATGGGCCTGGAATTTCGGATGGTTATTAGCTGCCATTTGAGTGCTGGGAAGTGAACTGGGTCCTTTGTAAGTGTGGCTACCGCTTTTAACTGCTGAGCCATCTCCCCACCCCTAACATACACATTTCTAATGCAGCTTCTAATGCAGCAATAAACTTAAGGTAGAACCAACATAGAGATTCAATCACATCTCTTCTGATTTTAGGAACTTGTGGAAAGGACTGGATATACACCCAGGAGGTAACAGTCATTGTTTTGGACCAAGTTTTGGTTCCTAAGACTCACATGGCAGCTCACAACTGAACAGTTTTTCCAATCTCAGAAGACTTAAATCTTAACTAATAAAATTAAGCAAGTTAGCCATGTGGATAGCTAGATCAGAGATACCAGCTTCACAGATGGCAAAAGAGGCTAGTGTTAGCAATAACATCACACAAACAGTTAGAAGGTTACCATCCTGGGGTCCTGTTCCTAATAAAGGGAGATATTTTCCTTTGAACAGACTCCAATCTTGTCAAGGTCACAGTTTGTTTGGTGTGAACCATTAACAGCATGAAGCTTTCCATTTGTTACCACTGGTCATATAGTTGACAAATTACATGTTAACGCTGGCATGCATTGTCACACGAACACAAAACAGTGTGTTCATTCATAGGAACAGAACAACACCGAGGACCTGGAGGAGAAAACTCAGCCTCACTGTCCCAGGATTCAGCAGCAGGGAGGTTCTCATTCCAGCTGTTGTCATGCCAAGAGAATTTTCTGGTTCTTGGTGCTGCAGGATGTAGATGTGAAATAGGAAAGCTACAGGATTTGCTAAGCGTGGAGATCCAGTACAGGTCTAGTGTTTCCCATGCTCTGGGTTGCCATGAGGTTGCTTCTAAAATCCTTTCTTCCGTCTTCTGCCCTGCTGTTCTTAGAGCCTGTCTCATTGGGATTGATGGCACTGAAATAAGTCCATGCCCCGACTAAGGATAAAGCAGAGGCAGTGGTGTCCAGGTTCCTGTCTCTGTAATTGTTCATTTCCAGTTCAGATCCTCTGGGAGTTAGGCAGGTCCTGAGATACTCAGGAAGACTTAATAGGATCATCAGCAATTAAAGGAGAGTGGAGATTCTGGTGGGTCTCCATCTCCAGCACGACTGTTGTGCTCCAGCCATGCCAGAGAATGGACCATGATTGAGCAGGGAGCCTCAGGTGGCTCAGAGTGCAGAGGAAAGAGTTCCTCCCCAGATACTACGTTGGTAGGTAGTTCAGTTATCAAAACCAAGGCAGGGGTTTATATAGGGAGGCCTTCCTGACTGTTACAGAAGGCAGGAAAGTTAAAGGTGGGGGTTTTGGGGTAAAGGCAAGAAGGTTGTAGGGCTGATGTGGAAGTTCAGGAACGAGAAAACAAAACCCCAAAACCTGGTTCTGGTCTGGGATGGGGGAAAAGAATATTCGTATCTACGGTGATTTCCTGGAGCCAGGTTATCACATCAGGCAGAGCAGGCCAGACACTTGCCGCCCCTTTTGACTATCTGGGGTTTCTTGCTTTGCTCAATACCCTGACCCCCACATCTCCCCCTTTGTTTTTTTATATAATGAGGAGATATATAAGGGCCCCATAAAGGGAGGAGCCAGGCCATGAGGGGATTGGGTTTCAAGTTCATTCTTGAGTTTGTGAAAGGTGTTAAGTGAGAGAATTTCTAGTCTCTCAGCTATTTGTTCTCTAACATTGCCCTTTTGAAGAGGTAACCCTAAAATCTTTTAGGAATTAAATAAGAGCTGCCAAATACTTTGGACATATTTGGCCTTTGATATAGAGTAGACTGCCAAAGGACACAAGGACAGTTTTTGGTCTTTGGGTAATTTTTAACCCTAAACTGCTTAGCCAAATTCTACCTCCTTGCTCAATACTCAGACCCCCACAGGAGATAGAATGGGAAATGCAGTAATATTTCTGTTAAGATGTCTCAAGGATAACCAATGGAAGGTTTGAGAATTTAATAGTACGTGTGAGACCTCAGTGTTAGACATCAGAAGGAACTTTATGGAATAAGACAAGGATCGAGATATTTCATTTATCTTTAGTTTTTTTGTTTTATTATTTTTACTATTTAGAAAGATATGGCCAGAAAAAATTGAAATCTTAAGTTTAAGATGTCTCCCTCTGTCTTCTGCTTGGAATTTATTTTCTGAAGTCATTTAATTCCAACAATAATCTTGCAAAGCCATTGTGTTAGTAACTTCTTGTTATAACAAATTATCACAACTTCAGTGGCTTAAACCAGTATTTACAGTTTGGGAGATCCGAAGTTCAAAATCAAGTGCAGTCGGTGGAACTAAAATTATTCCTAACAGAGATCATGTGTCCTCCTGCTGTCCTGACATTCAAGGGCTCTCTGTGACAGTCTGAGTGAGCACGGCCCTCCACAGGTTCAGGTATTTGAGCATGTTTCCCCCTGTTGCTTGAGAAATCATGGAGTGTTTAGGAGGCACTGTCCTTCTGTAGTGTGTCACTGCAACTGGCTTGGAGAGTTCACAGAAGCATCCCACTTATGTTTGTTCTTTCTGTTCCATGATGCAGAGGGACTCATCCCTCTGGAATCCGGAGTAAAAGTAAACTGGTCTATGAGCCTCTGTGGCCATTGTGTTTCATCACAATGGAAAAGTAGCCAAGACAGTATCCATTGCTCTCCTTGGCTCCTTAGGCTACAAAGTCAGCAGTGTACCTTGCTTAAGGCATCACGTTATCTTCATATACTCATGTAGTGAAAATTTCTACTGTTTGCTTCCTAGAAGGAAACTTGAAACACACATGAGTGTCCACTTGAATAATCCAGGATAATCCATCATCTCCAAATATATTTTATACTTTTTGTTTTATTGACATTGAAGAAAGAAATTGAAGAAGATACCAGAAGATACAAACATGTTTTTGAAATATCTATAAAATGTGTGTTGTGCATTGAACATTTAAGTCCCACAGCCTCCTATCTTCTCCTCATACCCCAATTATCCCCCTTTTTCCTCTGGATAATTTCAGTTCTATTTTTATGGCATATACATCACTTCAATATTTTCTTATTTAATCACATCTGTAAATTTTCTTTTCCCACGTAATATAACATTCACAGGTTCCTGGACTCAGAACTTGGAACCCTGGGAAGGTTTTTTTCAGTTAAGCAAAGATATATTTCCCTGAACTGCAAATAAGGTCACCAGCAGTTAGAACTTAACTTCAAATTCACATCGTCCCTAACCTTAGCCAGGGCAACTCGAGTACATTAATTGTGGGGGACATCCCAGAATTCCTAGAAGGGGGAATCCTATTTCCCACAATTTCAAATGTATGGAGCTCACTCAGTGTCACAAGAAAGTAGGTGTGATGGTGACACATTTGACAACATCCTCCATTAATAAGAATTAAGGAAGGGTCTGACACAGATAGGCTAACATCAGTTTCTCACATGGAAGAGGCTAGCATTTTAAGTCCTGTTACATACAGTTTTCTTTATCATCAAAATGGAAAAAAGAATTATATATCATAGGTAGAGTCATGACTCAGTGGGTCAAGTCTTGCTATTCAACTCTAATAACACAGTTCAGATTCCCAGACCCAATGTTGGAGCTAGACACCGTGATACATACCCCTGTGTCCATTTGGAAAGTGAGGGTGCATACCTGAGACATCACTGCAGCTCTAGGGCCAGGATGTCTTGCTCAGCAGCAGAGAGAACTGGCCTCCAATAGGTGTCAGCTGGAGAAAAGAAAAGACACTGAGTTGTCCTCTGACTTCCATAGGTACGCCATTGTTGGTGCACACCTGTATCTCACACACACACACACACGCTACCAACCATCCTGCATCACACACACACACACACACACACACACACACACTCACACACACGTTATCAACCATCCAGTCCCCAACTCCTTGGATCACAAATCTTTCAATAGGACTGAGGGAGGGAACAGAACACTATTTGTGTATCTAAGTGCCACCTGGCTGTCATCAGATGCCAGCTCCACTCTCCGCATCTCTACCCAAGCATCACATTAGCCATGCTAATCTTTATTTTTCTATAACAGACATATCATTTCCTGATTTTTTTATCAACTCTGGGAATAAAATGTATTTTTTGCCTTAAATTTTACACTTTATTTCATGTTACTCATAAGCCTTATTTTCAGAAAGAAAGAGATTTTGTCCTTCTAAACATTAGTGTAAAAAATGAATCTGTGCCTTGTATACATTGGGAAAATTTGATTAAAATGCCTTTTAGAAAGAAAATTGTTATTTTTATGGAGCAGCTGGGTGATTTCAGTGAGCACTTTTCAATTCAACTTTATTTTCCTGGTTCCTCCTTGCTGATGTATTGCTTCCTGTTGGAGCATAACATGAGCTTACGAACAGCAGAGGGATTTCCTTAGCCAAGCGCATTCTGCACACTTGCCACTCAAATGACAGATATCTGTTTCCAGTTCCAGAAGCGTAATATGTAGGACTGAAAATGACCCAGAAGCCCCCAGGGGGGTCTGGGGAAAATGGCAGTGTGTTGGCATGGGAAGCTAGGAACTTACGCTTCAGTGCTCTTTGACAATCTTCATCCATTTCTTCCTTGCCCCATTACTTACTTCACATGATTTTAATCACGTGACCCCTGCTAATATATATATATATATATATATATATATGTATACATATACATATATATATGTATTCCATTATCTCCCATTGCATGTTGACTATAAAGGCTTAGCTAGGCTTAGCTAGCTAACTGGTTATTAGCACAATATTCTAGGCAATTTACTTGGCAATACTGTGTTTATAAGAAAAGAAATTATTTGACCTTTGGGAAGGTTATGGGAATTAACTGATATATGAAAAGTTCTACTTCAATGCCTGGAGCAGAGCTATCACCTAGAAACATTTAGTGTACACTATACATGATTTTTCCTTGGTCTGTCTTTGGTCCAATTCATGTCAAATACCCCTGTCTATATATTTTTCAAAGAATTTTGGTTGATTGAGGTATTCTGTTCGAAATACAAAAAGATTCAATTTAAAAACTTAAGAATTTTTTGATTATGTTAGTCCTTCATTTAAAAATCCTTATTGCTTCCTCCTCACCTGCTGTGTGGTTCTGTGTGTTCTTTATGCTGTGTTAGACTCTGCCCCATTCCAGCACCTCAACAACCTCAGATCCCCAGATGCCATCTTCAAGTGATGGACTTGCCATTCAGTTGTTCTCACTGTAGTTTTTGTCCAAATCTTATCAACCCAGAGATTATGGAATTTAAAATGATGTGTTAAATTTGTGTCAAGGAATTTGAGGTCAATGGACTTTTTTATATTTTCTCTTTGTCTGCTGGTCTGCATCCAATACATGCTTGATGTTAATGTACACGTTGTATAAACAGAGGAACTTGAGTCCAATGCACTTCAAGGTGGCATCTAACAATCAACAGTACTCATGTTACTCACATACATGAAGCTTTAATTTCTTCCATGTTAACTAATTTTGTTGGTGGTAAGAGTGTTGGGTTGTTATAGAAATGAATATTACTGTAAAAGTAAGAGCAGACAAAGAGTAAGTTGATAAATATGTGTGATAGTCAAGGAACTAAGCAACATAGGCTAATGACCAGAAAGAGCAGGAAGCAAGTCAAGTAAATCTTTCTTCATTGCTGTGCAATCTGGAAATGCACTTTATCCACCAGAATAGATGTTACTCAGTAAAAGAGTTCTATTGTGAGGAAAAGGAGAATTGTTGAGCCATACAAATCTAATGAGTAGTACTGAAAAACGTATTAGTACCTTAGATATACTTATGGATATTAGGAATGGCCTTGAAATTTTTGAAATAAAGTATTTTCCAAGCATATGTTAAACACAAATAATTTATTCCACCTTGCATACACCATTGAAATCATTGGAAATAAAGATCAACTGTATAATCCCATAAAGAGACAAATCTTAGAAATAAAGATATTGGGAACTGTAGAGGTGGCACATTGGTTAAGAGCACTGGCTGCTCCTGGAGAGGATCTGGGTTCAATTCAAGCACCCACATGACATATAACCACTGTCTGTAACAGGGAATCCAACTGCTTCTTCTGCCCTCTGCAGGCGTTGCATGACTCAGGTGCACTAACATACATACATGCTCTACACTCATACATATAACATAAAAACAGTAGGTTAAAATATTCTTAAAAAGAAAAAGGACATTGAAACATTAAAGAAAAAAAAAAGAGTGGTCTTTGATAGACCGACAGCACTCCAGTAGAGGACTACTAACCCAACAATATATGAGCCTCACACACTGAATTTTAATGATTAAAAAAAATGTAAGAGAACAGGAAGGGGAATGGGTCAGGAAGTGGGGGTGGGCCTAGGAAGAAGTGAGGTCGATGAACACTAACAAAATACATCATGAAATTCTCAAAAAAACAATACAACAAAGAAGTACAATATAGATTATAACAAATACTAGCTAAAAGACAATTAGCATAATTAATTACATTAATACCAACTAAACTGGCCAGTAAGGCAAGAAATATTATTATGGATGAGCATGGATGTATCTTAACCATAAAAGGGTTAATGCGGAATAAAATGCCTGTTCCAGTAAGAGAGAAGAACCATCAACCTTACCCAGCTGCCAACCCTGTGAGCTACAGTAATTAGCTGCAGGACAACACATGTTTTCTGATGCCTCGTGGCATGAATGTTATGGGAGTAAACAGCCATTTTCTGATTGAACTGAGGGTTAGACCCTCTTTGTATTCCACGTGGCAAATGTATTTAGAGTTGATCTTTCTTTTTGGGCAAAGTGGCTATCAAGAATTGTCTCTGTTCTCCATTTTGGCCCCTAAACCTCATCAACCCCAGGTGTAGGGGCTTGCTTCCAGAGACCAACGTTTATGTTGACAAAGACAATTTTTGGATGATGATGATGATGCGATCTGTCCTGAATTACTGAAAACTTGGTAATTTGATTCATGTCTGTATGCCGAGGTCTCAAGATCACACAAGCCATAGATAATCCCTTTGCCCTGCTCTTTCCTAATTTCTAATCTTTCCTTAAGCATTTCTTAAAACATATCAAATGAAGGTAAGAACCCATACTGGCATATCAATCAATCAATTGGTCAATCAATTAATCAAAAGGAGAAATAAGAGACTTGTAAGATCAAAACAAATTTAGAAATTGCCAGTACTTCATATTGAGCAAAGTATCAAACATATGCATGTGTAGAAACCAAGAATACACATGCTTGCAGAACATGTGATACTGGCCATGTCTACACATAGTAGTGTGCCGGGACTGGGGCAGGAGATGTTGTTGACTTATGTCCAAGCTTTACTAATTGATTGTCTTTGAAGTGCAATAATCTTCAAGTTTCAGGTCCTAAATAGAAAAAAAAAATCTTGTTCCCAAAGGAAAGTGTTTTAGATATAAAATTTGGCTTGAATTACTAGAACTTACAATATTCCTAACACAACAAATTCTTTAGAAAGGAGGATAGACACACTGAGTGTGAAATTAACTAAACAGTGGGGTTTCTTGTCTATGTTTGACATAATGGCAATCTGTTTCATTATTTCGGTGGTGGCTAAGATAAGCACTAAATCTAAAGCCCAATGCATGCTAGGTAAGCGCTCTACCACTAGCCTACATCTCCAGCTCCATAGTGGCATATAATAAACAAAGTATACCATTTGATAGTTCTTTATCATTTCAAGAGAAAAATAATGGACTGTATTCTGACAAAGTCATGTCGTAAGTATAACTTATATTAAGTAATTTAATAATTATTATTTCTTATTACAAAATGTACATGAAGGAAGAGAGCAATAATGCTTAAATGTAGCACATATTCTAGGAGAACATTCACCTTCTTCTTCCTCCTACTTCTTCATCAGAAATCAAGCGCATTTTACCGATGGCAAAACTGACAAATTGCTGGCAGCGACAGAAGTTCACTTTGAAGGTAATGTCATGATTTGGTGCTCATTAGCTTAGACTTATCTGGATATTTGTACCCGTTAAGAGCATCAGAAGAACTCCATGAACACTATTCATCATCACCATCTTTTTCATCTTCATCATCATTATCCTCACCATCTTTAATGCCGGCAATAGTGATGAAAAATAAGACTAAGACTTTTAGTATGATTTTTATGAAAAGCCTTTTAAAGATAGTTATTAAAAATAGTAAAAACTTAATAAAAAGACCCAGAAAACATATTTCTGAAGCTCGCTGCCAAAGAAATAACCCCAAATATGGAGATATTATAACATTCAAAACCATTTAACATGGTTATTTGTAAAACCAACAAATTCAAAACAACTTAAATGACCAACAAAATTGGTATGATTAAACAAATTACAGTGTGTGCACTCAGTGGAATATTATACAGCATTTACACTGAATGCCTGTGCAGAGAATGTCATAAATTATATGCAGTTTCCTTATTAAGAGAAGCAGCAGGAAACTGCTATATATAAAGTATGATTATAATCATGGCAAAATTGTTCATAAAATGAGTCTAAATAACTATGTTAGTACTTTAGATTCCAGACTGTGGGAGAAGTTCTCCCTCCCCTGCTTTATTAATTTTATTTAATGACTACAAATTGATTGTAATAATAAAATCAAAATAAACATATTTTTGGACGAAGTGTTTTTGGAAATTGTAAAGGTTGGTACGTTTTAGTTAATCTACATTTAAACATCATACTGTGAATAAACAGCTTGGTGCTGGGTGGTCTACTGAGTAGGCTGGACAGGCAGACATTCAGGAGAAATCCTCCTGTGCACAGACACAGGATACCAAGTGGGAATACAATGTGAGGTAGTTATGTAGAACACGGTGGCAGTTCTGAAGGAGTACTCAGAATAAACCTGGACTCTGGCTGCTGAAAGCACACAATGGGAATCTGTAGTTATGGGAAGCAGACTGAAGGATGGATATGGCTGTGGAATTTCAGAGAGCCTTTATGTAATGAGAAGGACTTGTAGGCTATGATATGAAATTCATTTCTGGGGATAGTATTTCACAGCAGCTCTCCACACTAAAGGCTAAGGAGTCATTTATTGGAAAGAAGATGAATTGGTTTTATAGGAAACACTCTCTAGGAGTATTTGTCCTAAGGAGAACAGAGATTTTGCATATGTACACCGCAGACATCTATGTAGCACGTAGGTACATACAGTGCTCAGGAAGGAAGACTGGAAAGCTGTTGCTATCCATAGAAACATATCCTTTTAAGAAAAAGAGGGATATCCAGCCAGAGGAGGAGAAGGGGCGAACATCTTACTTTGGTGAGGTGGTATCTCAGTCTAAGATACCACATAAGATACCAATGGGAATCTGCGGAATGAGGGTGAGGGAGTCCTACACAGGACCCCTGTCTGGCAGATAGAAACAAGGCTATTTTGTGAGATTTCCATCACAGTTGCTTAATTTGTCTGACTAGAACCCTTCTGACCACGACTTTCTCCTTCAGTCCTTATAGCACACAAACACAGAGCTCTAGCATTGCTTGACTGGAGTAATCTTTACCTGGAAGCATATGGGAATAGCTAACCAGATCCTAAGTGGATGGGGATGAATTTAATGATCCTAGAATCCCTAATTCCAGATTTCTTAAACAGAGTATAAAAGTAACTTTTTAGGTCACTATTGGTTATAGTGTTCCACTATAGTTTATGTAGACAGAGTTAATCCTAAGGAAAACTAATATTTATATATCTGTGTTTTTTAGTAAATATAATAAACCATGTATATGGTTCTGCAATAAAAATTTTATTCTTCAAAATAATTATTACAGCAGCACAGTTAATATATATTAAGTTTTCTATTTTATGGACTAGAACAAAAGGTTCAGAAATACTGAACAGCATGTTGAAGATCATATAAGAAACGAGTTGTGCATACAAAAAGGTCTCTGTTTTATGTTTCACAAGATATTATATTCACATATTTTCATGCATATATATGTGTGCACAGACAATAGTCATTTTCAACTTTAGCTCTTTCTGTTTATTTTATTATTTAAGAACAATTATCATTTTCATTTACTTTTACCATTAAATTCTGTTTCACCAAATGTAATAATGAACATTCACGGCTTCTAGTCACACATACCACTTCCACTCACAGTTTATTAGTGAAAGTATGTCATATTGTTATTTCTAAACACAAAGATGGAAGCAGAGAAGCCCTCCTCCTGTCTTGGAGAAGAGGAGTGAGGGGGTAAAGTTTTAAAAGTAGACAGAAGTAATTAGCAACATATATTGGACCTACAACAAAATCACAATTCTTGTCACAAATGAGAAAGGAGAGAGGAGATAGTTTACTCTGGAACCAAATATTAGTATTCATGGCTGGGAACAAAGGTTCAGGTCACCCAAATTCCATCTTCCAATGTGGTAACAGTTTAATAAAGTTTTATAGTAACAGAATAAAGAAAGTTCTGATGAGTCAGTTTTCAAGTTGATTGGAAGCACCCACTAGGTGGTTAGAGCAAAGGGGGAATTTCTGCTCGCTCCAGACCTGCCCTACCTGTTTTTATTGCTAATAAAAACAGAGACAAAAACCAATTTTAGGGAAGAAAGGGTTTATTTTTATTTTATATTTCCGAGGTGACAGTTCATCCAAGAGGACCATGAGGACGGGAGGTCAGGGCAAGAACCTGGAGGCCAGAGTTGAAACACCGACCACGGAGGACTGCTGCTCACTGGCTTGCTTCCCTGGCTTTCTCAGCTGCTTGTCCTAAATACCAGGTCCAGCTATCCAAGGATGGCACTGTCCACAGTGGGTTGAGCCCTCCTACATCAAACAACATTCAAGAAAGTGCCTGGAAGACAGGTCCGCAGGCCAGTATAATGGGGGTCACTTCTCAACTAACGTTCCCTCTTCTCAGGTATGTCAAGTTGACAACTGAAGTTAGCCAGTTCAAGTCTCAGACCTGTCTGATGATAGAATCACTTAGCATGTTGATGGTAGAAGCCAGTGGTCTGTTAAGTTGATCCCTTCTGAAAGGCTTACCTGTTAGTCACAGGATATTAGCTCAGACACAGAGCTGAGAATGGCATGCTATTTAGGGGTTTAAAAATGGGCCATAGACAAATTGTAACTAGACTGGATCTGCAATATTCCTTAACACAGTCACTGAAAGTCTAATCAGTTGACAGGTCCTGCAGATGACTCACTGGAAGGTAACCTTCATTTCAAGAACTTTAATTCACATTATACCATGGATATGATGCCACAATTTAACATTTTTAAGGGGGTAAATTGAATAATAAAGACTTAAATGGAGTGAGGAATGACAGGACATATGGGAAAAGATAACTAACACAAAGTCCTTTAAGAAAACTCAGTCAGAAACCTACCATTATAGAAGGTTCTTAATGATATCCACATACATCATAAAAACTTATCTATCATTTATTATTTTATTTTATGTGTACCAGTGTATTGCCTTCATGTGTGCAAATTCACCCATGTTGTACAGTGCCCATGGAGGCAGTGATGGCAGCATGCACAAGTCTGCAGAAAGCTGGAATCCCAGCAGGGGCCTGGGGAAGTGAGTAAGGGACCCAACCCTCCCTGAAGAGTTATTAACAACCAGTGGCAGCTAGAAAGGGAGATAGTCTCATTTAAGTGTGAATCTCCTGGTAGGTTGGTCTATCTGCATAAATCCGGCAGAAGGTAGTAAGAGGGATGCAAGTGGAAGGGTTCTAAATATGATGAAATATATTGTATATAATTCACAGAAATTTAATAAAAAAGAAAAACACATTAATTTCACATTTCTTCTAAGTGTCAACCTTAGCACGGTTATCAAATTTTATCAAAAAGTCTTGATAGATTATATCCTTTCAGTTTGGATTATTTTAACAAATATCAGCTTGCCTTCTAGCTAAACAAGTTTTGTTTTGTTTGTTTGATTAATTAATTATTAATTTATTTATTTGACACAGGATCTCCCTGTAGCCACAACTGCCCTGGAGCCTGATAAATAGATCAGGTTGGCCGGGATCTCACGGAGATTCATCTGCTTCTGTCTCTGGAGAGCTGGGTTTAGGCATGCACTACCACACCATGTGTAGTATTTTCTGAATTTATTCATAACAGTAAAAAAGCATTTTGCTGGCTTGTCCTTGAGCAATTTTCTCCAGATTCCCAGATCAATTTGTCTCTAACACCATATTTCAGGTTACTTGAGCAAAGAATGCATCTTGTAAAGGAAATGTTTATTTTGGTCAAAGGTACATTATTTTCTCAATTAAATAGCACACAGTTAATCTTCTTCAGTTTACCCCCAAAGTATTGGTTTTCAGTGGACTCAGTGATTCTGCTTGGTTCTTTTCATTTACCCATTTGTTTTCTAATTTAATTTGTTCTCAAATTAAAATAAAAAGAAAGAAAGCAGATAAACAAACCCATCCCTCACCATTGATGTTATGAGCTGTGTTCCTTTGATTTTTTGTTACTTCAGTCTAGAAATCCATCTGTGGAAGCATCAGACAGAAAGTGGACTCCCTCCCACACATCTTCACTCACATGTACAATGCTGAATAAGGAAAGAAATCACTAGAAGGAAGAGAGTTCTGTGAACTCCAGATTTCTAGGCACAACAAAGATACTACTGCTGTGAAGACAAGGATGAGTGTGACCCAGGGATGACTCCGGTCCCCATGTGTGGCATGACCTTGTAGTCAAGGAAGAGGTTCAGATAGAGCACTTTAACAAGCATAACACCAGGTCTTTCCTAGACCTGACAAGCATTGAACTTTGCCTCATGTCAAGTCAGTTCAGAGAATGGATAGTCAAGAAAGATCCACCAGAGTCTCATGAAATCCAAATGGGGTTGACAGATACCCAAAGATTAAACCCAAAGGTCCCTTGAGTTAGCTGCTTTTGTGTTGTTGTGGTAAGGCATTATGACCAATGCAGTTTACAGAAGCATTTATTTCAGCTTATGGTTCCCAAGAAGGAGTCCATCATGAGTGAGGAGGCCTGGCAAGATGCAGCTGGGCCAGAAGGTGGAGAACACACTTCTTCACAGGCAAACAGGAAGCAGAGAGAGAAAAGTAGAAGCAAGATAATGCTTTAAACTCTCAAGTACACCCCCAATGATGTGCTTTCTTCCACCAGGCTGCATATCCTAAATCTCTGCAAATACCACTACAAACTGGGGACAAAGTGTTCAAAAATGTGAGCCTATGGGTGACATTTCTCATTGTAATAATCACAGTTCCCAAGGAAAATCTTCAGATATTTATGCTCATAATGATTCAAGATAAATATGACTTCATTAAAATACATGTAAAAAGTGAAATTTAATTTCCATTAGATTTTACACAGCTGAAAAACTGTGTAAACTATATTTATTAGCTTCTCAAAAGGAAGCCATAACTTATTGAATGTCTGTTACCAACTTCATGCTACTCTCAGCATTTAACAAATAATTGTGTGTGAATAAAAATATATTTATGCATGTATGAAATAACTCTGTACATGTGCAGTCAGATGTATACTGAAATCATTTTAACAAAGTGAATTCAACACCTTAAACATGACAGGATGGACCATGTTTTGATATTATAATCAATTACTAATCTAAAATAAATGGAATTCAAAATTTTAATGAGGAAGGAAATCATTTTCATGGTTATGTAATGGTTAGAAATGTAGCCAGTCTTTTTCTTTCTTTGTAAGAGAGAAATAGAGATTGTACTAGGTTAAGTCTAAGAACTCAAGTTCTTTTTCAGGTATAAGGGCTTTAATACACCTGACTCTCGGGAACAGAAAATCATCAAAATGGAGCATACATTAGAAGTACAGAAGGGGCTGGAGAGATGATTCATTGGTTGAGAGCACTGGCTACTTTTGTAGAGAGTCAGGGCTCCCTTTCTAGCACCCACATGGTAGCTAACAACTGTTTTAAATTACAACTCCAGGGGTCCAAAGCCTCCTGGCGTCTGTGGGCAGTACATGACATGGATGAACTTACATACATGCAGACACAACATATATACACATAAAATGAGAATGTTTTTAAATGAAAAAAAGAAATAGGGAAAAATAGTGCTAGAAAAGTATGCAAGGAACTATTGAAATTTAGCCATCGTGAAAATGCATTAAATCCATTTCTTTTAATTTTAAAGATTTTTATTTTTATGTTATCTATATGAGTGCTTTCTCTGAATGTAAGTGCACTCTTGTTGTTCAGTGAACTTGGAGGCCAGAAGAGGGCATTGGTTCCTCTGGAACTGGAGTTAAGTAAGGTTGTTCTTTGCCATGTGGATCCTGATAACCAAACCTGGGTTTTCTGGAAGAACAGCAAATGATTTTAACTACTGAGCCATCTCTCCAGTCCCTGAATTTATTTCTAAATCCTTAATACAATGGTGTGATGAATATTTACAATGTCAAATGACACAAGCAACACCCGGGTAGGCAACTCCTGCTTTAATTCAGACAAAATTGATTATAAACCACAGGTATCAACGTTATTAGCTCTGTATCATTGTAGCACAAGAATTCTCTTATATTTTTCAGTATTATAAATGTAAAATCATGTCTCTCTACTGAGCAGACTTTCCATGAGAATTAAATTACATAATAAATGCTAGAATGTCCTGCACAGAGTCTAGAGAGCCATTACAACTTGTATCTGCAAATCTGAGCTTACAGAGCAGCTGTTGTGACAAAAGTTCCCAGGATTGTTCAAACTCTGCATTTTCATGAAGGCTGCTAAATATGAATGTTTGAGACAGAACAGAAAATCTGAAATGTCTGAGAGAAACCAGGAGGGTTGGGACCCATTCCCTTCCTGATCTATAAATTCTGCTCTTGAGTGTATATATATATATATATTTTTTTTCTGTGATTTACATCTTCCCATATCTGCTGTCATCCATCTAGTGTCTTAATACAACTGTCTTTTAAATTAATGCTGAAATTTATCAAACCAGATTTAGGAAATTCTGTGGTTTGCATTGTCTTTGTGTGTGAATTATCAAGTCAGCTTTTATAAGTTCTGTCAGTTATGCTCAGCTTTTCCTATGGTAAAGTTTACCTGTCCCAAGTGTTGTGTGTGGCAGAGGTTACACAAGCAGGCAGAAGGAGATGGTGATAGATGGATTGATAAATAGACAAATAGATGATAGAAAGACAAAAGACAGACTGATCAATAGACATGTAGTTATAGATAATGAGAGTTAGATAGATAATAGATACTTAATAGACTAATTAATAGAGAGGTGATAAGCAGATAGAGGTGTGCACTGAGGGTTTTTACTCACATGGTTATGGAGCCTCAGCTGTCCCACTCTCTGCCATTCACAAACAAGCAAAAAGAGCTGACATGTTCCTTATGTAACAAACCCCACAGCATGCAAACCCAGAAGTGGAATGGTGTGAGTTCTGGTATGAATTTGAAGGACCGATAGCCAGAAACACTGAAGATTAAGGCCAGGTAAGAGACACGACTTAGTTCAGGAAGAGAAGAAACTGGTCACCTTTGCTCCCCATTTAGTCTTGCTCCAAAAAAAGAGAAAGTGTTCACCATTGCTCTCTGCCTCTCAGTGGAATCACACCAGATGATGCTGAGTCACACAGAGACTGTACTCAGTTTACAAACTGCAGTTCCAACATCCTCCAGAAACACCTGCAAACACACACAGAAATGATGCATTAGACTTCTCTGGGTGTTCTTTGGCCTGGTCATGTAAAAGCAATCCTCACTATATCTTTGGTCACCAGTATGCCTTTTTAAAAAATAATTTTCTTTATATTTTAGTATCTGGACTAATATGAAAATACCCGCTACACACAGATTTTCTTATTTTACAGGCATACAACATCAAACCACTGTGTTAGTATTCTGGAAAAGGCTTAAAGTTACTCACGCTATTAAAAGAATGCTATGACTTCTGAGTTTCAAGATGAGTTTAGTCAAATGAAGAATAATCAGTGTTGAAGCTTTGCTATGAGGCCTAGAAGTCTGGACACTTAATTTGTACACCCTTATGAAAGGTAAAGGATAGAGTTTGTGAGAGAGCTCAGTAAAAGCCCTTGCCTGAGTATGATTCCCAGAAACTATGAACGGTTGAAAGGAGAGAACCAATTCCACAACTTGTCATCTGACCTCCATAAATACACCATGGCCTGTGTCTCCCCTTACCCAACTAGAAGCATAGGAACACACAATAATACCAAAGATTTTTTTTTAATTATAGGAGCCAGCTGGGGCCAATGCTTCCCTGTAGTTCTGGTATTAACATTTAAACATTGATACAAGAGGATTGCCATTTTGAGGCTAATCTATGTCACACAGAAATACTTGTCTAAAATAAAAGTAATAAATAAGGGATAGTCAATGTTTCCCATTTATTCTAGTCTGAAATATGAAAAGCAGAAAGAAAAGAAGGAAAGAAATTACCTTTAATTTTTATGTGGAGGTTGGGTTGCAGGGCACGTGTTTTCAGTTTTATAAAATTTGGGCCACAATAACATCCTCTCAGCATGTTTAACTCTATATGCTACTCCACTCTGTGATGACTAACCTGGCAGAATGCTAATTGGAGGATTAGGAAACTTCTCAAAGCATCTTACAAAGTCCAATGTTCTAATCTAAATGTGTTATAACGCAGTCTTGGAGTCACAAATTCCTGAGATTTTTTGCTAGACTGTGGTGTCTGGTTAGGGTGGCATTTCACCCTATACAATACTGAATTTAAATTTATTTTATATGTGCATGCATGTATTTTGAGAAGCTTCTTCAGTGGCACGTTTCCATGTGAATTTTCCCAAAGGCCTTTAGATTTCTCTTTCCACGCTGTAGCCTATGTCCAGCCTTTCCAATCCTATACCCCATTTTTTAAAATTATTTTTTATTTTATATATATATATATAGATTTGTATTATCTACATGGTGTTTAAGTGCACCCATGTCATAGATGCCCTCAGAAGTCAGAGGACGGTGTTGGATTCCTGGAACTGGAGGTATGGATGGTGTTATAGCTGCCGTGTAGGTGCTGAGAATCAAACCCAGGTCCTCTGCAAGAGCGGTCAGTGCTTTTAACCACTGAGCATCCAGCCTTCTTTCCTCTTTAAATCACTGCATCGTCTCACCTCCCATTAAGTCCACCAAAATGGCCCCATTACCAGTTGTCCGACCGCTTTGGATCTTACAAGTGAAATGCATGTAATATAAAGACTGAAAGCTAGCAGGACAGACATATAAGAGAGAATACGTAATGCACGTCTTTTTGCATCTGGGTTACATCATGTAGGATAATTATTCCCAGTTCCATCCATTTACCTATGAATTTCATCCTTTTGTTTTACTTCATAGCTAAATAACATTGCATTGTGTAAATGCACCAACCTTTCATTACCCATTCAGTTGATGGGCGTCTAAGTTCTTTCCATTTCCTTGCTATGGTGAATAGAAAAGCAATGTATATGAACGAGCAGGTACCGCTGTAGTAGGATAGAGAGTCCTTTGAGCACAAGCATACGTGCAGTATGACTGGATCATGTGCTAGCACTGCATGTAATTTTTTCATTCAGATTGGTCCAGGAGATAGAAGCCTAAGAAAAGCTTTGGAAGGATGTAGCATGCTTGTCACAGCAATGCTGTACTTGACCCACCTTTCACATCCCCTGTGTTAATCTCTCCACCTAAGAGAGGTGAGAAGTCATGGACACAGGTAAAGGTGAAACACCTGGCTGGAGGACCTTGTCATACGGGTGGGGTTTTGAAGGAATTGCTTTGACTCCTTAAGCCTCCATTGTCCTGTTAAAAAGTTGGAATTGTTTTTTTTTTTTTTGCTATTAACATATTATCATTAAGATGTAACATTTTAGTACAGTGAATATTTTAAATGATTCAACATTTCAAAAGAGTGATTATTATTTTATATAAGAAATTTAAATGTAGTAAATAACAAACTCGTAAATGGGTGTTATTATTATCCCTACCATATAAATTAATATGAACACAATGTTTCGAAAATTGCAGGCTCAAGCAGTTTGCAAACTATCTGTAATTACCTTCTTTGTTATTTGTACTCTATTTCTTTAGTAGTAGTACAAAATATAGGGTAGAAAGAGGGTCATATTTAAGCGTATATTTTTCTTTTGCATTTTAAATTGCTTATTTTATGTGTGAGGGTTAGGGCTGCACCACTGTGCTTGTACACTGCACAGACAGCTGTGAACACTGTCAGATAGAATTCCATTCAGTTCCCACAAAGTCTGCCTAACATGGTCATCATTTTGCCCAGACCCCAAATTGAGCTTTTCTCAGAATGCCAATCTGCTACCTAATCAGCTCCCATTGTGAATTTTGCAAATTATAATCTTGCCATCCTTTAAAAGCACATTGGAGCATATTATAAAGTCTGAAGAACCAATTGAACCTAACAAGCCTGTATTAGCCAGGGGCCTTTGCAGGAGCAGAGACGATAAGATATATATTATAAATGCACTTATGTATGTATGTATATGTATATATACACTAAGGTGTGTATACTGTAAAATGGGAATTTATTAGAATGGCTTACATAATAGGAGACTGAATGATCCATCAATTGTCATATGTCCCCTGGGGAGTCAGAGAACCTGATAGCTGCTGATTCCAAACCCTTGGAATCTTCAGTTCGGGCTAGTCAGTGATATAGCTCTCATCTGAGGCTTATGGCCTGGAAGTTCACTGGAACATTACTTTTGAACTGGAAGAATGAAGACGCTCGTGTCTGATTTCCACTGGCAATTTTAGTAGCAGTAGACACACCTGTTCAGGAAGAAAAGAGCTTTCTCTTTCTTCACTTTATTCCTTCTAATACATTTAAAAGCACATAAGGACACATATAACATCCCGTCTCCATCACTGCCTGAATTACTTTCTGCTTTGTTTTGCAACCTCCAGACCCTCTTACTTTCTGCATACAACAGTCACTCACTTTTCAGAGGTTCAACGATTATTCTGACCTTTCTTCACAAGTTCAGCTCCTATACCAATGTAGTAACATGTCTTAGTCCTTCAGGTCTTTGTCCCCAAAGATGTGAGATTTTCCCAGATCACCACAATCAAAGTAGTGTCACATTAAACAGATTATATGTAATTTCCATTTTGGCTTTATGCACAACTTCTGTCTTTTTCTTTCTTATTTTATTATTCTCCAACTTCTCCACTTAGACCACAAGCAAATGGGATTTGGGTTGACAGCTACGTCCTCCATGGGTAAAATTTTACTTGATGTGTAGAGAACACTTGAAAATGTTTCATGGGCAAAGAGTTGAGACACGAGGTAACTATATGAGGTAGAAAATAATTTTAAAGTACTTATTATACAGAAGTTGGTAATTTTATGATTTTGGCATTTTTGAAAGTGAAGTAGGAACAACATTTACCTATTTCTCTTGGCAATCATATTTCCAGACTCTTCATATGATGCTCAATTATGGGACTATTGTCTAAGAAATTTCAGTCTTCCTTGCCTTAGAGTACTAGAGAATAACACCCAGGCCTTGTATATACCAAGAACTTGCTCTTTCCCTGAGGTGCATTCTCAGTCCCTATCTAAGGACTTTCTAATCAACCTAACTTTCATTTGTTTCAAGAATTCAAACCATTGTCCTGAATTTGTGAAGCCATTTGTGCAGAGTGACCCTGGAGTGGAACAGAATGATGCACGTTACAGGGCTGGTCACAGGCTCTGCTCCCATTCCTCAGCTGCAGAGAAGGATTTTATTGTTGCAGAAGGACAAATGAGAGAATCCAAAGCATTCCATTGGGTGAAATTTCTAAAAAAGAATCATTTTAGCAAGGGTAAAGTAATGGGAATTTAGAAATATTTGGAGACTGGTGGACCTGATTCCATTTCTAAATGTTTTTAGCATATGATTGTGAAACTGTCGTAACCTTTCACTTGGTGCAAACTCTAACACATGGCTCTCTCTGTCTGTCTCTCTCTCCATATATACATATGTGTGTTCTCTCTCTCTCTCCATATATGCGTGTGTGTGCGTGTGTGTGTGTGTGTGTGTGTGTGTGTGTGTGTGTGCTGTGGTACTGGGTATTGAACCTAGGTTCTCATGCATGCTATGCTATCATTGAACTACATCACTCTCCTATATGTGGAATTTTAAAAGAAACAATACTCAAAACAAATGAAAACCTTTGAGTAATAGATTTCATCTTTGTTCTTTGATTATCAGTGTGACTGCTTTCCGGAAGAAACAGTGTAATAGAGGAAATATTTACATCTAATCATGGTTTCAGATGGGTTGTTTACTGGTGGCTTGCTCCCATACATTCTCAGAACATTATGGTGGCCAGTGTCTGTGGGAGAGACCACGCTTTGCTTCTTAAATGGACAGCAGACACAGAAAATGTGATAGATTAAGAGGAGGCCAAAGGTGAGCTATGGCCCTCAGTACAGACCTAGTGATCTTGGTCTTCCAACTTTCCCCACTGTCTGCTGCTCATCGCCTACCCTTCCACTATGATGCTGTCATGGTAAGAGTGGATGACTATTCATCAGGCTGTGATTTTGCTCATCTGACTCTGTAAAACCAGCCACTGGCAGGGCTAGTCGTTAAGTTTCACTCATATGCTAGTTTTGCTTAGTTGGCTCAAAACAGCAGAATTAACCATCGCAGAATTCATTTGCTAGGAGTGACAGTGCTACAGGACATGACTGCTGAAGGTGGCTTCTTCACTGTGGAGTTGGATGTCCTGCATGCCTGCTCTTCGTGCTGCGGAGTCATCGTCGTACACTGACGCCAGCTTGTATGCATGAATGGGAAGATAGCGTTTAAATGCCAGGACTTTTCAGTTAACCACAACTGGCTAATTGGTCCAGTATTTTTGCTGTTTATTTCCTCACTAAATTTGCTTTTGTACTTAAGTTGGACAACCTTAAATCCAAACTCGACCATAACATTTGAGTCTTAGTATATTAGCACCATCTTGGTAATATGGGCTTAATGTCATCACTAAGCCCTGGTCTTGGATTCACTTCTTGTGTGTGTGACCTTGTTCATACTTCTCAGGACCTACTCATAAAGGAGCAGCAGGACCAATTAGTTTGATAATTGGTTCTTTTTTTCATAGAAACTGTCCCCAGCAGCGGGATTCAGGTTCACCTGTGCTGCTGTGAGCATATTTAAGCCAGTTGGCATGGCTCTTCTGTGATTTTTGTGATTGATGAGTTCTTCTATTTCTATGACAGTGTTTCTCTGGGAGAAGCAAACTGTACCAGGGCAGATTGCTAACAATATCATTATAATTTTATTACTGTCCTAGTCCTAGAGATCTATAACTTGGTTTTGTATTAGCACATTACTCAAGTGAGACAGTGGGAAGGCAAGCACTTCTGTTTGTGAGGCAGGCTGCACCCCCTGGCTTTTGGAAATGCCTGTGCAGATGCCCTGAAAATGAGAGACCTGAACAGAATCAGGGATATGAATGGTGAGCTTCCTTCATCATGTGTCTGAAGCCAGCATATGAGGTCATGGTCTCCTAGAAAGGGAGATGCATAAAGCCCACTAGCATTTGGAGAATGAATGCAAACTCACCAAGCGGTAAATGTGCCTATTAGAGTAAAGAACATGCATCATTCTCATTGGCAGTCTACACTAGCAAACGCTAATGCGGTTAGGACAGAAACATTCTACTGGGGTCTGAAATTGATAGGTTTTAATTTAAGGAACATTAAAAAAATTCTGCAACCTTAAAACAATAAAAAAGTGGCAGAGAAACCTGAAAAAAATGTCTGTGAGTTTCCTGTTAATGGGATTCCAAGCTTATGAAGGCTTAAAAAGAAAAGGAAAGGAACGAAACTGACTGCCTGTCTTCTACATCGAAATGTATACATTTATGCTCTAATTTAGAATAAATCACAAACCTGTAGCAGTGTTTTGGGGCTACCATAATAGTGAACATCAGACCTTGTGTCTTCAGTTAAAGGGATGTATTTACTCAGTTCTGTAAGCTAGAAATCAGAGATCCAGTTTCAATCTGGTTGTTTCTCCTGAGACTTCTCTCTGAGGCCTTTTGTATTTTAGGGTCCTCACATGGGTCTCCTTATGTATACATCTTGATCTACTTTTCTACTTCTTCTAAGAATACCATGCACATTGAATTAGAGCCCACCTTAGTCCAATGGCCTCATTCTTTCTGATATGTAAAGACCCTTTCTCCCAAGACAATCACATGCTGATACTGTGGGCTAGAGGTCCATATGAATTTTAAGGACATGCCAGAAAAATCTTACATATTCAAAAGTAAATAGTAGGTTTATGAGGCCATTTTCCATAAGAGAAAATGGAAATTTTGAAAGATCAAAAGGAGGTTCATCTAAACCACTACAAAAGGAGAATGAATGAAGAAAAATAGAACATTGCTTCCTATTTCTTACACGATATCCTTACTTCATTGATCAATATTTAGGGAGACTGGGACCTTGAGAGATGACTCAGCAGTTAAGAATATTAGCTGCTCTTTCAGGGGACCCAGGTTCTGTTCCAAGAACCCACACCATGGCTAACAACTATTCATAACTCCAGTTCCAGTGGATCTGGCACTCTCTTCTGATCTCTACAGGCATTGCATGATATGGGTGCACTTACATGCATGCAGGAAATACACTCATACAGATAACCATAAAAATAATAAGTAAAATTTATTTTTAAATAATATTTTAAATAATTATTAAATCAATAAATAAAATAAAAATTTTAAATTTAGGGCGACTGAAGCTAGAAATGTTAGATAAAAGAATATGACATCACAGTGCTGTCCCTTGAATTCCTGGGTATTCATCATGATGGGGATTTCTTGAACAACTCCCTGATAGAAGAAACATTCATCAATTTTTTCAAGAAACTGCCTGAGCCATTGAATTTAAAATAAGTGGATGTAGCTCAGGGAAAAATAATATTGGGATAATTTATTTATTTTTCCTTACTTTAAAAAGTCATTATTTGTAGTATAATATAAATATAAAAATAAACATACATCTTTCTTTAAAAGATGCACTTAAAATACTATTTTCAAATTTGTGAGATTGAAGTATTTCACATGAAGCTTAGATTTTATGAAATTTTAATACAGTCCCCTTATCTCTATTTGTATTCAGCTACTGAAAATTTTAAGAAATTTATGCTAATGCATATTGTTTGCCTTGCTGCATATAGTTTCATCAATAGAAATACATTAATATTGGTTTGTCCAAATGATGGCACAGCACATTCAAAATCATAGCTGCCTCTTTATTCTAGAAGGTTCAGCAAGGAATAATAATGGAATGTGACTAGGCTGGAACTGTAGAACCCTGTGGCCTAGTGTCTGGAAATCCCTCTAGGCCATCATTCTGTTAGGAAACCATGCCAGGATGTCTGTGAGACTAGGCATTCTGAGAAGTTCTTCAAGCCTCCCAGGGCAAACAGAAGCCCTGTGGACAAATAAATAAATCTTTAGGTGATAATCTTTAGGTGATAATCTCTAAAAGCCCATTTGGCTCTAGACTTGAGTCTTTCCAACATGGCTTTCCAAATCAAGCACTATGAACAAACCATCCCTATGTAATCTGACCTGTCAAATCCACAAATATAGCTGAATAATATATGCTGCTATGTTTTGAAGCAATTTGTTACAGAGAAAAATATAAGAATGCAATTTGATTGCAAACTGTGATGTTGTAGTATCAGGCTAGAAAGCATGTGGCCCTGACTGCATCCAAGAGGGCTGTCTCAAAGGACTTTGAGGATAATGGAAAGGAATCCTGGAAGATCTAGGAGAAAATTAGGGTGGATACTTGAAACTTGATAATTGGTGCTTAGTAGCAAAACCTTTTGGTAACACTTTTGACTTTCATGATATAGAAAATGAAAATATTCCTAATTAACAGGATTTGACTAACCACATAAAGCAGGAAAAAACCAACTGATTTACAGTAGTTGCATTGGCTGAAACAGAGTTTCAGAGATACAGGCCAACAGGAAGTGGCATTTAAAAAATCTTTTGTTTATTTTTGTAATTTTAGTGTATGAATGTGTTGTCTGCATGTATCTAAGTGCACCCATGTTTTACAATGCCTGTGGAGGTCAGAAGACCGTGTTGGATTCCCCTGGAACTGGAGTTATGGATGGTTGTTCACCACTATGTGGGTGCTAGCAATCAAACCTGGGTCCTCTGCAAGAGTTATTCCAACACAGATTAAAAGGGAGGAAGATCAGAACTTCAAGGTCATCTACACTATGTATAGAATATGTATAATGCACCATATGAACATTAAACCTATTATATCATACATATTAAATATAATGCTATATATTATATTCTATATTATATGACATATATTACATATTACCCAAATAAAATATTTTAGTAAAAATACCCATATTGCCTTGTAAAAAATGTTCTGGGACTCATGTTCAATACTGCAAGGCCATATTTGTTCCGTTACAGACAATATAGAAGAATATAGTTGCTGCATATAATATGATACAAGGCTTGCAAACCTATTCAAATCTGGCGCACATGTGTGTGCATGTGTGTGTGTGCGTACATGTGTGTGTGCTTGTCTGACACTATACACATGAGAATGATACAGAGAGCTACTAACAAGACCGTGAATATTGTTCACCTGACTCTAAGAGATGCAGAGGAAGCAGAGCTGGTGAAAGTAGGCAGAAAATTTAAAAAATCACTAAATTTAAGAAGCTATTTAAAAATTGATTGCTTTAGGAAAGGAGGTACAATATACAGTCTTCAAATACTATGTGACGCTGAGCATGGTGATGCAGGTCTTTAATCCCAGCACTCAGGGGGCAGAGACAGCCAGATCTCACCAATCAAGACCAGACTGGTCTACATAGTATCAGGCCAACTAGAGCTGCAGAGAGACCCAGTCTCAAAAGACAAAGAAAGAAACTATTCTAATTGATATAGTGTCGAGCTGAAAGCATTTCTGTATGTATCTCTAATCAGTCACTCATCCCGTCTCCCGTGCACAGGCCTGACCTCTGCTTCCCCTGCCCCTTCTTTGCTTTGTGCCCATGACCCTACTCTTTGCATCCTCTCATTCCCTCTATGAAGGAGGAGCCAGTGGCAACTGTCAGGTGGATCTGTGAATGCTGTACCTCAGTGTCGTGGCTGATACAGAGAGAGGACATTTGATCCAATTATAGCAAATTGGAAACAAATAATGATGCCAGGCACAAAGTCAAATTCCTAAATCAAATTTAGCCCTTTAAAAAGAATCTTTAACCATTTCTATTTCCTTGTTCAGAAAATATCTGTCAGCTGGAGAAGCAGAATGTGAATGTACACTCTGCTGCCCGGAATGTCTATGAACGGCAGATTTGCTACACTTAAGGGCTACACAGATGTAAGGGAGTGTTTCTCACAGTATGATAATTATAAAAGCCCAAAATCGGTACCGATATTTTCTTTGTAGAGCTGTCAGGTGAGAAAGTGATTCGCCACTGTGTACCACCCTGTTAATGATGATGTATCCCCTTGAGTGTTCTGTGTATTTTCATGTAATTATTTGCTAATTGTATTTAAAGGATCCACAGAATTCTTTGAGCAATGCTAATGAATCCAAAACCAAACAGATTCTGTTCTGTGTCTAACCTAAATTTTTCTGGCATTTGACATCCTCATGGTTCTCAAGATGACCTAAATCAGGAAACACACCTTATGTTTTCCTGAAGGGCTTCCTTTGGGCCAGGTGATGTCACAGTAATGATTTTAAGCGTTTGAAAACTTTTATGGTTTTGTTTTGTATATCATTCCCACTCTCCTTTCTCACACTCACTATTTCTCTCTCTCCTTCCTCCCTTCCTTCCTTCCTTCCTTCCTTCTCTTTCCCTTCCTTCCTTCCTTCCCTCCCTCCCTCCCCCCCTTCCTTCCTTCCTTCCTTCCTCCTTTCCTTTCTTCTTTCCTTTCTTCCTTCCTTCCTCCCGGCCTTCATCAATTATAGAATTTTTATTACCATGTTTTACTTTAAACAGAATTATAAACATGAATAAGACTTACATAGCATTCTATAATTTAGAATTTTATGCATTTTTACTGTACTAGAAATATTTATTAGTGGTATTGTAACTAGGAATAAGGGGAGGGTTTTAAATATCTCAACCCACTCCAGTTTTCCCTGTAAAGAAGTTGAGATGAAAATATTCAAATAACTTACCAAAGATTCCATTAGTTGTAAGTAAGAAAACAAGTGAAAAAATTGAACCAGGTTTTCTTTCCTATCCAGACTATGTCAGAGTCCTTTTGAATTTTGCTAGTTACCCTTGATTCACACCAAAAGACCTGTGTGCCCGTGTGCATGGCTTCATGTAATTGTTAACTACTTATCATTCTGAGGTGGTGGCAAGGGTACTATCTGTTCATGTTTATAATAAATAAACTATTTTTTGGTCTCTTCTTTCTTTTGCTTTACTTTCTTCTTTCCTTTTGGCATTTGTCTGAGGGAATGACCTCTAGAGGAATGTGGCATCTCTGGGCTCCTCCTCCTTTTAAAATGTTTCTGTGGCTTGTATAAAATTTTGTCTTTTCTTCCTCCTGCAAACTCACAAGGCTTCAGACTGTCAAGTGGCCTCTTAGCAATTGTCACTTTCCAAGAATCCACAGCTCTACCACATTGCTTCCAATTACATTTGACAGTGTCCTTGTAAAACTCTATTGACAACGTAGTTTAGGTTGTCACATATGAATTACACTGTTTTTGTCTCATCTCTTTGTAACAATAGATATTATCCTGAAACAAATTCCATGAACGTGGCAGGGAATGAGATGTGAAGAGACTATCCTATGAGTAATTACCAGGAATTCTTTCTTTTACCATTATTAAGGAGATAGTGCAGATTCAATTCTTCAGCAGGCCATGATAGGAAGTGCCTTTGAGTGTGATGACTCAGAGAAACATAGCCACAGGAACTCTGCATTCATGCATTAATTCAGACAGCCTGGTGAGGAGGCTCATCTCGAGAAGCTGAAGGAACCTGCCCTGTCCATGTCATATGTGAGCAGCTGTCATTGCATACTGTGAAATCCTAGAGAAAACAAAAATTGCCAGGAGCTATAAAGGTGAGGAAGTATCCCTTAAAACAAATGAGAAGCATCATTTTTCATCAGAAGATTTTATCACTATCTTGAGTAGGCAATTAAATAAATGTTGTGTCTGAACACTTGGAATATATGAGTTCTCTAATAGAGATGCTTGAGAAACAGGCATTAGCTGAGTTAACTCAGAATGAAAGGAATTAGTGTTCGCTGAACACCTTCCTGACATATTACCAGCAAATCTTAGTTGGGACTGAAGATACACACCTTTAATCCTAAACCTGTTGCCTGACTGGAAAAGAGTTTGTCTGAAAAATAGATAAATAAATAAACAATCTAGTCTTGCTCATCTTATGAGATGTTTTCTGTTTTTATCCTTACTTCACTTTGGATTAAATGAATGCTTCCATATGGAACTAACATGTAAAGGAATGTAGAATCACATAATTTTTACTGTATTTGAAGGTAGAATGACACTCCTTCATCAGGTAGAGAGATGAGCTGTTTAGAAAAAGAATTCAGTGAATCCTCAACTACAGGCATCCCGCAGAGAATTTTATTTGCGTGGATAACAAAACACAGGTACTACTTAGCACAACTGAGACACGTTTAAGGACCATGTTTAGCAGAATGCACGCTCTGCGAACACAGGAGTTGAGCTGTATGAGTCCTTTCTTTATTCAAAACCTCTAAATATATGTTCTCCTGATGAACATGTTCATACAGCCATGTTGCAAAGTACACAGACCACAGGAAAGGATGTGAACTTGAACATCCTCACAGGAAGGGATGTGAAGTTGAACATCCTCAGTTCTTCAAGGACTTTTCCCCTCAGGAAGTGTCTTTCAATTGGGAAGTTGGTTCACCTAAAGTTCCAGACTCTTCTGGAATATAATGATTGCTGATCTTTTGTGAGCTTCCTGCCTTAGTCACTTGTGGTTACCATGATATATTGGCTTAGCCTAGGATCCTAAAGCATAAAAAGACATATGCTTTACCTAGTTCTAAGGACTGGATGCTGGGCATTGGCCTTTAGTAAAGGCCTGATTCCTGTTTCATAGACATCCGTTTTCTAGATATGTTCTCACAGATCAGAAGGGTTGACGAAGTTCTCGAATATTTTTATAAGGCAATGACTCCATTCACTAGACTTCTACTGTGGTGACCAAATCCAACCGAAAAAAAAAATGAGGTTAAGTTGGACTTGGTGGTACAAGCCTGTAATCCCAGATACTCAGAAGGTTGAGATAGAAGGACCAAAGTCCTGCCTAAGATACAGAGTGAGTTCAGTCCTGCCTGAAAAGCTGTGTGAGAACATAATACACACACACACACAAAAAAAAGTGAAACAAGAAGTGGAGTGTCACTCACTGATGGAGTCTCTGTCTTACGTGTGAGATCTAGGATTTATTACCAGTCATGTAGAAATAGGACCAAACACAGCAAAATACAGCCCAAAACCTGAGCTGGAGTCAATAGCCAGAATGGATATATTCACAAACCCCAAGGGCATTAGCTCCAAATATCATCACACTGGGATCAAGACTTTAGCACATTAATTTAAAGTAGAGGCAAAAATACTTATTTCAAACAGTCCACACATGTCACTCTTCTCTAATGAATGCAAATGTTTCAGTCTCACCTGCTCTTGCTGAGGTGTCTATATGTCATCCGCCAGATGTCATCCACCAGATGATTCACAGGCCAGAGCTGTCAGTCTCAGAAGCTAAAAATGAGAACAGAAGGATAAGGGAGCTAGTGGATTTGAGATTCAAAGCAAAGGTTTCGTTTTGTCTGAGTGTTGACTAAATCATACAGACTTCAGGTCTCTGATTTAGATTTGCTTATCCCTGGAGCCATGTCTACCTTCCATAAACCAATCATCTTCACCCTATCAGGGCTTCATTTTAGGTGATTTGATTTTTAACACAAAACATTTCTTGCATTTGTTAATCATGTGGAACATATATAAATGAATGTCGGCCCAGTCATCTGAACAGTGAAAGATTGCCCAGGGAAAAGTATTGAACCTACATCAGATTTGAGATAAACTTTATTAAAGTAAAAATCTACTTTTCAGTACAGTTTACCATGTGCTTATCTTATTTTAAAATCCTTGAAAGGAGGATGAAATTTTAAATAAGTTGGAGTTCTTAATCTTGACGGTGTTAATCTTGGTGAGAGATGTGTTGTCCACAGCATTCAGTGTAGGAGGTACACCTGATATCAGGTGAGTAGAGCTATTTGTTATCATAAGAATTCAAATATATATTAAAAAATTTTAAAAACAAAAGTGACTTAAAGCTACAATAAGGAAATCTATCATCTGCAATCATAGAAAATTAGGATCCACCTTTTCAATAAATAAGAAATGCTTCAATTGCATAATTAGGTCATAATCAAATTTTCATTAACATACAGACATATCTATACATCAAGGTATATGTGGGGCCTCGTGATAATAAAGATGTGCTTAGAGGAAGTACAAAGGAAGCGGCTTGGGTATGACTTAACTTGTTTTGACAAAAGTTTGATTGGGTCTTAGAACTTCCTCCCTCATGAACAGCTTGTGCTATGCTCATCATGTCTATAGAAGCTAACGTAACCTTGAATGCTTGCAGCCTGCGAGCTGAGATGACATTTAGGATGATTGGTTCCCTGGCTCCTGCTTTGGAAATCCCCTTGTGGTTTTTGCCTTTATAAGATACTATGTAACTTTCATTAAAGGAGTTCCTGCTTTGACTGGACTCCCTGTCTTGTCTGATTGTCTCTGGGACTGGAGTCTGGGAGTGGGCAGACAGTGCACACTCACCTTTCCCTGGGCCCCTTTGAGAATTCCCCTGGGAGCTACCCTGCTGGACAGGAGCTGAGACCCCTGGGGGAGCCTGCAACAGGTATATGTACATATATAGGATATATTTTATTTACGTATGTATGTGTGCATATATATACATCTCTCTCTATATACATTTATATAATTTATTTGAAAAATAATGCAAAGATGTTCCAGCTTTCAAAATGGTACCTTTCTAAAAGAACCCCACTTTACAGCAAAGAGATGAGGAAGGCTGGGGAAACTTCACTGTCTTGAATTCAAATATATTTCTAACCTTGGCAACATTATGAATATTTTCAGTGGTTTCTATGTAATTTCAACAGTACATAGAAGACAAAATATGATAAAGTATATTGATATATTGAACAGGAATACATTCACATTATATCAATAAAGTAACAGAATTATAAAAATTCTGATGTACATGAAGCTGACACTGAAGGCAGAGGCAGAAGTATCATGAGCTCTAGGTCTGCAAGAGTCACACGGTTTGATTCTGCTTCAGAAATTATTAAGAAATAATGTTTAAAAGAATAATTTTATATGCTGTTTATGAGAATCAGATCAGTTTCTGTGTATGTTTGGCTTCTTTGTATCTAGAAGGTAAACATATTTGTGTAGGACTTCCATTTACCGATTTGGCTCTTCCCTGTTTTCTAAGTCTTTTTTGCTAGGAACTGGATTACTTCAAAATAAATATAAGGCACACAGGATGTATTAAAGCTGTTATCACAGAAACATTAAATATAGTATGATGAATTCTAAGATGTGGCTGCCATCCTTTTATTTAAGGAAGCAAAGGTCTTCCCAGGTCTAAAAGGAAATGGTGAATCCACATGTCAAGCCTGGAGTTCAGAAGTCCTCACAATACTGCCTTAATATCTCATGTTGGCCTTTTACCTCGCAGCTTCTGACTCCCTGTTTTGTTCATATCCTTAGAATGCGCTTGGAATTGTCTTGGACACACAAATATCAAACTTTATTACCAGGGAAACTCCCTTTCCTCATACCTCTGCAGTTTCATTCTGCCTTTATTTGAAGACATGACTTCCCCAAGACTCAATACATATCTCTAATCAACTTGAACAAGCCAAAGATAATTAACTGAGTTCACAAAGATCACAGCTATCAATTGATGAATGATGAGCTATTCAAAGCCTATGAGTTGTAAAGTCTTCCTCAGTTATACAGAAATTATGTTCCTTGTTAATTTATATTTCCACACATACACACACACACACACACACACACACACACACAAATAGAACTGTAAACTGACACACTGCAAGTCCATCACATTCTGAAGAACATTAGCAGGAGAGGAGATTTATTATATTTTGAGAGATTTTATAATTTCATATTTCTATTGAATGAAAAATTGTAAGTTATCAGGATAGTGTGAGTTATAACCTCTTATTGGAATCTCTGTGGTATTCCTCAGAGATACACAATGTGTTCAACTGACTACATTTCAAGTAAGTCATATATATATGAGAAATTGAGTTGGAACCATCACCTGAAATTGGAACTTAGATTCCTTGCTTATAAGCTATGTGACCTTGAGTGAATTAAATCACTTTTTGCAATGTTACTTTCCTCAAAAGTTAGGGTGATTCTGTTACTGATTTCATAAAATTATAAAAAAAAATTACGACATAGCAACTGCAACTTTGCTCTTAATGATGAATGCCATGTAGTATGTAGGGGCATGACGGCCCGGATTCTAACTACTAACACCTGTTATTGAGCCTGTTCTGACCTCAAAATAGCAGGTTGCACCTCCTCTACCTCAGCAGCAGGACTCAGTTGCAATTGTTATAACTTGGTGATTCGTGCCCCAATTCTTAAGGTTAGGCTGCCTTAAATGGTCATAATTTGTATTATGTATATTGCCTCCAGATAGAAATAAGACTTGTGGTTCTTTCTGATAATATGCTTTTCTTTTGTTTTCCAGAAATATCTCCAATTTAAACCACTTGCACTCGAGTCTTTCTTTTGGATCTTCTGTAGCAATTCAAAGAAAGACAAACAAGAGCAGGGCATGCAAGAATCACTGGGCAATGGATTGTATTCTGTGATGATGACTGCTACAATATTTGTATTAATAACTAAAACTATTTTATTTATTATTTTTATTTTATGTTTGTATACATACTGCCTACATGTATGCAAGTGCATCCTTGTTCTACTGTTCCAAACTCTGCATAGTAGCACCATAGTAGTCTAGGGGGGGGGTGACTGGTACTGGAGTTCTTAAATGTGGATTGCAATAGAGATTAACCATTATCCACATATTTTTCTTATCGAAGTGCTGCTTTGTTAATGTGATTTCAATAATAATTCTTTGTTCTCCGAGTATTTCTGTTATAATGCCTGCTTTCTTTGTAATTAACCAAATGAAGTTAAGAAAATAATCTCCACTGGAGAAAAGTTATTCCCAATACTTTATGGATACAGAAGACTGTGCAATAGTGAGGAAAATATTCCATGTTCAAGGTTGCATGAATTTTAAATTTTCATTTCTGAACCGAGAGAATTAATGATGTTGCATAATTTCGTATTCTGTAAATGAGAAATGACCTGAACTTTTGTGAACAATGGGTTTGAAAAATGAGAATTAAATTATTTCAGACTGAAAGTAGTCAATGAGTGGACTGATCCTTTTCTCAGTCAGATGTGTGAGTTTTCTTCAAGGTATTTACAAATGGATAGTCCGTTTCTTAATGCAATTTTTAACATCCATTTGTCATTTTGAAGAGTAAGTCTATGAAAATGGATATTGTATATTCTTCTTATTCCCACTTAGAATACATGGGATAGAGTAGGTGCCTAGTTAAATTTTGTAACAATCGGTGCGATCACTTTACAAGTTGATGGTTCATTGGGCTAGCTCACTCTAGGCCTACACGTGGACACAGTGAAAATATAATGCATTCTACCCAGCTAGTGCCAGAATTTATGCAGTAAAAATGCCCAAGATTTCAAGTTTCCTAGGGAAGAATTAACATCACAGAATTTCATGTTCTAATATGAAAGTAGTTAGGAAAAATCATAACTATGAATGTTTGCTTCTGTACCTCCCTTGGCCATTTCTTTTCGGAAATGAAGTGATTGTCTAACTTTCTGAAAGTGGCCTAGGTAAAGATAAAACATGATTCATAGCTAAACCTCTTGATTTACTTTTCATCATCACTCGCTCTACCAACTGTGTTTGACTCTGTAACCGGGCGCTTTGGGAAGGCAGCCTGTGTTTCAGCCAGCAGCATTTTGTGGTTCTGGGAAAGGGGCAACCCTCTTTCACAGTCTGAATTCCTACTGGCTATTCTACTCTGTTGAGTCAGAAATTTCATTTCAATTATTTTCGTCCTTTAGGATCTTTCTTGGTTTTTGCAATGGCATTTTAAATAAAAACTTTTCAGGCATGGAAAAATATTTTCTTTCATCTGAAGTGGTAGCTCATTTGGTAAAGTTCTTGTGCATTTGTAATCACTGCACGGAGGATGTGGAGACAAGACAGAAAGGATCCCTGTGGGTCATTGGCTGGCCTGCCTAACCAATGGGTGAGCCACAAGGCAGAGAGAGAGGGGGAGGGGAGAGGGAGAGAGAGAGAGACCCCTTTCTCAAAGAAATAAGCTAGATGGCTCCTGAGGACCAGCATCTAAGGTTAACACCTGACCTCCACAGTCTCATGTCACATGTGTACGCCACTTCCAAAACTAATTTCTTCTTTAATCAAGAGTATAATCTTTCTAAACTCCTGTTCACCAAAAATAATGGTTATTATAGCACACATCAAATAGAAGTCAAAACTCAGAAAAATCGCAAGTGTGAATACAGATGTAGTTAGTTTACATGGCTCAAGCATAAACAGAAAACAACAGAGAGAAGCTGAAAATTTCAGTTTGTCTTCAGAGCAGAGCTTTGAGATGAGAGTCTGAATATTTATTTTTGGACTCTCTCCTGAAAGTGTGTTCTACATCCATGAAAATGTTTTCATTCTAAAGGTAGCACGTGCACAAATATTCTGTATTTTCATCTATATTATTGCCAGGTTTACTTTACAGCATGCAAATCTCACTTCCATGAGAAAAACGTAACTGCATTCCTAATATAGAATGGAAACAACTGCTTTAAAAGTGGGTGCTGACACATTACTTCAAACTTCGGCCATCTTCGTTCAGAGACATTGAGTGAATGGCACTCTACTCAGTGTCTGGGAAATGAACATGGGAACTGTCTGGACTGAAAATACACCTTTCTTTTAAGTCCATGATGTTCTTAAATAAAATAAATCAAACCAGCAAGACATTTATTTACTTGTTCCTTTTTCTTTTAAATTTCCTACAGTGGGAACTTGAGGTCAGGTGAGATGTTTGCCATCTTCCGAGCCTTGAACATTACCATCCAGGCCAGGGACACTGACAGTTGCCTTGGAAAGATGAAGTTTATTATAAATTAAAACCTACAATTGTAGCTAAAATGAAGACTTTTTACAGGAGACATCAGTCTCTCAGGTGATGCATTTCTTCTTGCCCTCTTCTCAATTCTTTCTACATATTTTATGAATATTTTAATGTAGTCAATCAGACTAATATTTCTCTGCACTAGTGTTCAAAGGCCAGACATTCTTTTATATTACATGATTTGAGAATATTAAAAGCTGCCCACTGATAAACTTGATTGAAAGATGTTAATTTCCAAAATGTTAAATTTCCAAAAGGAAAAACAAGGCCCAGAGATGGATGTGGTTTTGAATACTGTAATTTATATCTTAAAATTTTAGGAGTCAGATGAGAAAAGATAACGGTTATGTGATAGCCACAAAATTGAGCTCACTGCTAATTTGCAGAAAAGATGTCCAAATTAGATGCAATAATGTCCATATTCACACACCCAAGTCTGACTAATGGGAAACATGTGCCAAGAAAAGAAACCATGGGGGACTGGTAGATGGGTCATTGCAAAAAAGCACTGCCTGATCTTGGCACACAGGCTGACTAAAAACCAACTGTAACTCCAGTTTCAGGAATCTTGATGCCTCTTCTTGTCACTGAGGGTACTGCATGACTGCACTTATATACACATACAATAAAAATAAATACTTTCAAAAAAATTAGAAAAAGAAAGCATGGGATGGATTGCTTTATTGTCTTTTTGGGTAATAATTTAGTAATTAGTATTAGAAAGTAAGCATTCAGGGTTAGTTTCACCTAATTATTTCTTGAAATAAAATGAGTATGTGTTTAACATATGTGCACATAGACACATACACAAAGCAATAACAGGAGTTTAAATAATGAGCACAGAGTTTGAAAACTACACAATAATTATGAACAGAGTAAGAGCCTTCTTGCTCCCGACCCTGTTGCTTGTATTAGTCAACATTTTCAACTTGACACAGACTAGAAAAAAAATAGTCTGAATTGAGTAATTGTCTTTCTCAGATTGATCTGTGGGTGTGTCTGTGAGGGACTGTGTTGAGTACTAATCAGTGCCAGAGAGCCTGGCCCATTGTGGGTGGCACCATCCCTAGCCAGATGGTTTTGGGTTGTATAAGGAAGGTAACTGCCCATTAGCTTGTGAACAAACATACGGGAAGCCAGCACAGTTTCTGTCAACCTTCTCCATGAAGTGCTGATCTGAAGTCAGTCACGTTGATTTGTGACCTAAACATGTAAAGCAAATAAATCCTGTCCTCCGCAAGTTGTTTTTGTTCAGTGTTTCATCTGAGCAACAGAATGAATCTCGAGCAAGGCCTTTTAGACATTAAAATTGGTTTAGTCACATGTCACCATATTTGTTTTAAAAACATTTTATTTATTATTTTCATTTTATGTGTCTGAATGTATTGCCTGCATGTGTGTAGGGGCACTGCAGTCATGACTTGCTTCTGGAGCCAGAAGAGGGCATCTGACCCTTGGAACTAAAGTATGGATGGTTGCCAGCCACAATGTGGGTGCTGAGAACGCACCCCAGGCTCTTTGCAAGTCTTAACCTCTAAGCCAAATCTCCAGACCCCTGTCTATACATTTGTGTTTACAAATAAAACAAAGATCTCCCTCTCCTTTCACCAGGAACCCATCCCTCCTTCTCTCCCTCCCATTTCTCATTTCCTCTCTTGCTTGTCCTCTTCATGAAGTGTTTCAGTGCAGTGGCTCAGACACAGGACCTCAGGCATGCCAGGCAAACATTTTGTCACTAAGTTGAAGCTTCAGCCCTTGATCTGATCACCTTTTTTGTAAATCTACTTTACTATCCTGTTTTAAATTAGCACCCTCCATTGAATTTAGCTACTATATCTCACCCATTCCCACGCACCTCCTTCACCCAGGGCAATTCTCTAAGCTGTTCTTATTTTCATAAGTTTGAGATTCATTCAAGTGTCCTGTTAGTTAATGGGAAGAACGTCCCTCAGTTTTTATTTACTTGAATTTTGCTACTGATTACCATGTTAAATATTACAGGAAATGATGCTCCAGAGGTTATGTGTTTTTCTTCAATAAAACCAGTTTTCACACAGCAGATAGAAATATAGGCAACAATGGTAACAACTTTATTAGCACCATATCAGTTTTAGAAGTCATAATTCAAATACTGTACGGATATCATTTGTCTTCTCTGAGCAATACCATATGTTAGGCACCAGAATTTCATGAAGAAATTCACTTCAGTTGTACATAAGGAAACAAATCTCTTGAAATATGGCATGGCATGCCACTCATTAGCTGAAGAATCATGCCTCAAATGCCTGTCTTCAAGTCCATACCTTGCAGATTTCCCTACAAAGTTTACTGCAAAAACATGAGAACTTCATGACCTGATGGTATCCTAAAGAGATTCATGTGAACTCAACATTTTCTTTCATTTCCATCCACGAGGCACTGATTAGACACGGCACTGTGGTTTCACATGTAAGATTCATGAAGAATATTTCCTTAGAACTTTACCTCTGGAGTGTTGGCCGTCTACCTCCTTTCTTGCCTCACTCCTGGATAATCCCAGCTCTGCATGGTCCTGAGGGAAACAATGCTTCCTCCTCTTCTAATTGGAGAAAGGTTTCCACCCCTTGGGGTTGAGAATTCTTGGTGAGCCTTCAAAATAAACCTGATTCTTGAATAATGATTTGGCTCTGCAAAAACCGAATGACTTGGAACCCAGCTGAGGTGCTGCCATCAAAACAGAAAAAAAAAGTAAAAATTTACTCTGAATGCAGCCTTAATAACAGTTGGAAACTTCAGTCTCCTGCCTATATAATTTATTTACAAAGAATCTTTTTGAAAGAAGCTATCTTGGAGAATTCTGTGTAGCTTTGATGTTTGCAAAAGTTACCCTGTAAAGATAGGTGGAAAGATGACAGAAAAATAGAAAGCTGTAAGATGGATGAAAATATGAAATCTTTTCCAATGGCCAAATGCCTAACCTTGACCCTAGGAAACATTTTAATCATCTACAGTAAATGCCTTAGCTTGGTTTTTCCATAGATACCATTACAATGTTTTTTTAGTCAATGTAAGATTACATTTTCTTTGGGAGCTGTTACTTAGGGCATTAATGCTACTGTGTGATACAGGGAAGTGAAGATAGCTAGTAAAAGATGTTTTGTTGTTGAATTGTGCCCACCAAGCCTTGTAAATTTGAAGATCTACTATTTTATGTGACTAGATATAAAAATAAGACCTTTCATGAGACAGGCTGAAGGAGATCATAGACTGGGCCCTTATCATATAGACCAACCGATCTCAGAAAGAGGCATAAAATGAGATTTTGGAGATAATTTCCTGCTTCTTATTGTGTGTGTTATTTGCTGTGATGCCTCTGTGTGTGTGTGTGCATGTGTGTCCACAGATGTAAGGCCATAGGACAATATAGCATGTTTTCTACAAGACAAGAACAGAATTCTTTCAGCTTGTTGATCCTTCAAATGAGACTTGCTGGCTCCAGAAGTGTGAGAAAGAAATGTGGTTTATTTCAGCAGCCTGGTCTGTGGTATGTTGTGACAGCACCTAGAGCTGACTAACTCGAGATACATCATTAATCTGGCCTTCTCAATAAGCAACCGAAATCTAATTCTCTTGAGGAACTCCAGGGATTTGGTCATCTATGAATCATTTCATAAGAAAATTGAGACTGTGCCTGTACATTGTGTGCTAACAGACCTGCATGAATGACTACTTCCATGGTTTATTAATATCCCCAAACTCACATTCTTGGTCAAAATGAACCTCTGCAATTTGAAGATGAAAGGAGGCTTGAGAAACACATGTAAATTTCAGAAGTTAAAAATGAATGTGAACATAATGGAAAAGACTAGATGAAGGCAGCTCTCGGACATCATCCACTCCACCCAGGAAATAAACACAAAGGCTAATTATTAAACACTCATTCTTAATTTTTCCCACAAGGAGAGTTACGGCAGAAGCTTCAGCATGTGTGTGTGTGGACATGTGATATGTGTGACTGAATGTGTGGATGCATTTCTGTGTATCTATCTGTGTAAATATGTGATATTGTGTGTGCCACATTAAGCTGGGAGTAAAGATGAGGTCATCTCATGACTCACAACCTTGACTGTGCTTCCTGTCAGTTCTTTGACTGCAGCTCCAGCAACATCATTTTTCTTTAGTCAGTAACCAAATGAAACAATCATCTTCTTTGTGACCAGATATAACCCTTTCAACAGCAATCTTGAGGTCTTTGAACATGATAGAGTTTATTCAGTGGCAATTTCAGAAGCTGTCTTAGACAGGACTGCATTTAGTTAGATCAGCATCTACCATCCCATTTGTATTGCTTTTCTGATCTGATCTTTTAAATAAGCACAGTAAGTTACGATTATGAGACTTGATGTAGATTTTGTTTTAAAGCCATACAATGCAAAAACACAGTACTGAAATATCCTCAGTATGCACTTTGAAAATCACACGGAACTGTATATTATAACCATACTTCAATTCTTAGGAGTCATGTTAGGTTCACTTTTGTAGAACTCAATTATATATAGTAAGAAAAGCAACACATTATAATGCATTATGAAATAACATATAATAAAAATAATGTGTGACTATTATGTTTCCACTTGCAATAACAACAAAGACTTGTGCAAGGTCTATATAAATTCATTTTATATTCCCCTAAGGGATATGAAACAAATCTGGGGAGAAGCAACAGTCTATGTGTTCTTTTATATAGAGATGCAAAATTCCAAATATGTCAGTTACTGAACTGGATGCCTATTTGTGAGCTAATAAAATGCTATCAGGTTTTTAATAAGATTAAAGAAATACTTAAGCTCTAATTATAAAAGGTCAATGATAAAGAATCAATAAAAACATTCAAGAAGAAAAGTAATGAAGAACAGTCTAATAATTAATTATCCTAAATCTATAGAGAGTCATGATATACCATAGTTTCATGAATAAATAGACCAAGATCAAATAACATGTCTGTTTGGTTCTGACATTTTCATTTGGTGGGACTTGTAAATTTCTTAAGAATTGCTGAGAAGACTTGATAAAAAAAATTAAAAAGTTTAATTATTAGATTATTTACTTCACAGTCTACACAAAATGTTTTAACATAATAGTTGTTCTTTAAGAAAAAATATATAAGGAATAAATTAATTCAATAGCAAGCTCTTAAAAAATTTAGACTATCAATGGTGTGGTATAAAAGCAAAGAGCAGTCTTCTCTCTGATATGAGGGATGGACTTTGGCCTGACTGACAACTGAGTAGCCAATGGCTTAAGGGAAACTCAGGGGAGGCTGGGGGAGAGGTGGAACCAAGATGGCGACCAGTCCCGGGACAGGGAGAGACTGTATCCAATGGGGAAGGAAAATGCCCTGGCTCCAGGCCCACGCAGAAGGTCAGAACCCAGGAGCCAGCGTGCCCAGCCCCCGCCGTCTTAAGGATCACCCAAGTGAAACGAACTGAGAGACCTGCACCCCGCCACGGCTGTTGCAAACTTTAAAGGCTGGCCGCCAGCAGTAACAAACTCTCCACCGCATGTACCCAGAGACATTGTAATTTTGTAAATAAATAAATCATTCTAAATGGAAGATCAGTTTCTGTTTTATCCAGCTGGATTAACCAGATCCCACCTGCTAAGGAGTGGAGAATAAATTTATGCAACAAATGGCATAAGTTGAAAAAGAAAAAAAATGAAAATGTGACTGTACATAAAACAAAATATGAAAAATAACATTAATGTCAAATGATAAGCTAAGAAAGAGAGGAATGTAGGATCCTTTCTACTTGCAAGGACTTAGGTATCGTACCTTAAATATTAATGAGCAGTGCTAAGCAAGAAGACAAAGACTGACAGCTAATTTTATCTGTGTATGTATATGAATGTAATGATATGGTCAACAGAAAGTACAGTTGATGCTATAATAGTTATAGAACATGTTTGGCATGAAGGATAGCAAAAATTCACAACATGGACATTTTATGATCATATGATATGAGTAAATTGCTTGTTATGAATATTCATGGAACTATATAGAAATATAGTCTCTGTGGATGAGATTAAAAATCATGAAAGTCACACCAGATGACACTTCAATATTACAAACAAGTACATTTAGCAAAAATAACTCTATTCTAGGAATGCACACTATGACGGTATTGATACATAAAAACATTAAGTAAGTACCAGGCAATTAATTACAGTATGGTTTGCTAAAAGCGACTCTTGGAATGGAGAAACAGAGTCAAATGCATTCCTTCAAATGTGGGCTAAAGTAGAATACATATGAGTCCTCATAATCCTAACAGATGAAGAGTAGGAGACAAGTGTCACTAAGGGAGAAACAGATAAGATGGGGCTATTTAAATGGGAGGGGAATGGAGGGTTATACAAGGAACTACGGGGATAAAGGGAAAGAAGGCCCTCGAGAGGTGGGGCCGTAGGAGACTGGTATTATCACGGGAGAAATGGGGAAATGGGCACACTTTACATGGGGAAGTCATGGAGAAGGGTCAGATAGAGAGAGACATAGAGAGAGATAAATAGACAGAGAGATAGTGATAATAAATAATGCCTAGCTGGTGTAAAACATCAGAGAGAATTTGTCTAACAACCTAATTACAAATCACACATTCAATATTTCTACATCAATCTACCTGCATAGATGATGAAGCTTTCCTAAAAGGTAGGAGGGAGGTATGTAGAAACAAAGGGGAAAATATCTCTGTGACTGATTCTCAGCAAAATAAAGGGAGTCTATTGAGGCTGCTAGAGAACATCTAAGTAACTTCTGTGGTTTAGTCACAACCCTACATGCCCATCCTGATATTCCAGAACTCACAGTCCTATTTTGCTAGCTAGTAGGAACCAGCCCATTCTGTTCTCATTAGCCCTCCTTTGACCTTCACTCTTTTCTGCTAAAGCCGACAGAGTGCACCTGACTTGCTGGGTGAATTAACCAGATCCTGAGATTGAGGAAGACACAAGTAGATTGAAAGGTCGCCTCTGCTCATTGATTGGTAGAATTAATATTGTTAAAATGACCATCCTACCAAAAGCAATTTACAGTTTCAATGAAATTCTGATAAAAAACCCCATCACATTCTTCACAGAAATGGAAAAATCCATCCTAAAATGCATAAGGATACACAAAAGAGCCCTGAGAGCCAAAACAGTCCTGAGAACAAAGAACAATGCAGGGGGATTACCATAACTGAGCTCAATTCATATTTCAGAGCTATAGTCATAAAACAGTATGGTATAGGCACAAAAACAGACACATACATATCAAGGGAACAAAGCAGAATTCCCAATGAGTGCATGCAATTTTAGTCACCTAATATTTGACAAAGGCTCTAAGAACACACACTGAAGGAAAGACAGCATCTTCCATAAATGGTGCTTGAAAATTTGGATCTCCACATTTAGAAAAATGAAATTAAACCCTTTTCTATCCCCATGAACAAAAGTCAATCCCAAATGGATTGAAGACCTCAATAAGAACTCAGTGTGAAACCTGAAACTACTACTCGAAAACATAGGCAGTATACTACAAGGTATACCTGCAGTAAAGGACAGGATAACTTGGGCATCAGGAGCTCAGGAAGTATGCTGGATAGATTCCACTGTCAACTTTACACACCAAGGTAGAGGCAACCTCAACTGAGGGATTCACTCCATTGGATTTTAGTTATTGTCTATGTCTGTGGGACATTCTCTTGATTACTGAGTGACATGGGAGGACCCGGTCCACTGTGTGTAGTGCCAGCCTTGGGCAGGTGGTCTTGTGTTGCATAAGAAATCAAGGTGCCTCTTCATCAAGGAGCAAGCCAGCAAACAGCATTCCTCCATGATGTGCTCCAGGTTCCTGCCTTGAGTTCCTGCTTTGGCTTTCCTCAGTGATGAACTGTGACCTGGGAGATGTAAGATAAAATTAATTCTCCTCGCCTAGTTAATTTTGGTCAGTGTTTTAATCACAACAATTGAAAGCAAACTAGTACTGGAATTAAGGTCAACAATCAACAATGTGACTTAATTTAAAAACGAATCTTAATAAAAGCATAAACAACAACAACAAACAAAAAAGGAAGAGGAAGAAGAAACCAATAGAGTGGAAGAAAAATGTTACCAGCATCTGACATGAATATACAAATATTACAAAGAATACACAAAGAACTCAAAAAACAAAGAAGCAAGAACTCAAATGACCCAATTAAGAAACATGCTGTGGATCTGAACAGAGAGCTCTTAATAGAAAGACTAGCAATGCCTAAGAAACATGTTAAAAAGTGTTCAACATACTTAATATTATGGAAATGTAAATCAAAAGCACTTTGAAATTTCATCTTACCCCAGACAGACTGGCAGAGTCAAGAAAACCAATGATACCAAATATTTCCTTGGATGTGGAGAAAGGGGAACCCTCATCCACTCTTGATATGATTGCAAACTAATGCAACCATTGGGGAAATCACTATGGAGAATATTTTTAAAACTGAAAATAAATCTACCATATGATCTTGTCATGACAGTATTTCCCATACACTAAGTGGACTCATCCTACTACATAGATACTTGTACAGCCATATTTGTTGCTTTTAATTTCACAAGAGTTAAGAAATGGAAACAACCTAAACAGCAGCCCTCGACTGATTACTAGAAAATGAAAAAGTGGTACATTTATGCAACGAAGTTCTACTCAATCGTAAAGAAAGACAAAATTGTGACATCTACAGGTCAAAGATTGGAACAAGAAACTTTTATAGTGAATGAAATAACAGACTCCCAAAAGCAAGAGAATATAATCTCTCTCATTTGTGGATCTGACCTCCAAAATCATGGAAGTGAGTATATATCCTGATGTGACCACAGGAGACAGGAAAATGAAAAGAAACCAGGAGGTTAAAGGGGAAGAAGGAATTTAGAGGGGGATCTTAGAAGACAGGTGTTCCCAAGTGAGAAATGGGGAAATGGGACACTTAACTGAGGAGGGAGTCTGGGGTTGGCTTAGGGGAAGAGAGAGAGGAGACAATCAATCTTTGGATGGTTTGAAAAACCAGAGGGAGATGTATTGTTCAAAGTTCTTCTGAAAATTTGTGTATTTATAATGCATAGTATAGCCAAAGGCTAATCAATGAAAATCACAGTACCAGGTAGGAGCAATTTCTCCATCAGGGTAGTCCAAGAGACTTACAAACAAAGCAGGCTATTGCCATAGCCCTGATTACCTCCCAGAACTTGAAGGTAAGAGAACATTACTGAAGACAGGCCAACCAGACACAGTACTTATAGTAATCAATTCTCACTGAAGACTAGTCTCATGTTATCAGAGGACAGCACACAAGATATGCATCTTCATATTTACACACAAGTTTACCTCTTGGTACTTTTCAAAGAAGCTTTGTGTAACAGGTGGAGAGTAATATAGAATTCCATAACTGGCCAAATTCAGAGAATAATTGTGAGACACTCAGCCCCCAGTAATACATTTTCAATGCAGCCTCTACACATGAAAAGAATGAATCTCTCAACTCTTTCCAGGGAAACATCCTTATGTAGCAGATTATCATTAACACAGAAAACCCCAACTGGCCAATGTGCAGAGAAGAAGCTGAAGAATGTTAATTACTGACTAGGACACCTATATCAAACTTTTGCCTTTCAAGGCTCAGGAATCATTGCAAAAGAGTGGGCCGAAGGCTTGTAAGAGCAAGAGGTGACCACAAAGACACATGGCCTTCCAGACCACTGACGAGTTACTCATATGAACTTAGAACAATGGTGGCAACATGTGCAAGTATTCTGCAAGCTCAAACCAGAAAATACCCCACCATAGACAAGAGGAAGTAAGCAAGTCCAACTCCACTTAAGAAACTTTTGACAACTAATGACTACTGGGAGGGGGAGAGGCAATGTTTTTTGGGGCAGAAATCATAGTAGATTAGTCAGGTTCCAGCAGATGGATCACACTGAGTGACTTTAGGAACACAAACTGAGCTCTGTAGCCCTTATGGTATATATAATAAAATACATTAAATTGGGAAGGGGACAGTAATGGGAGGTAAAGATAAGGGACGGTATCTAAATATCAATAAGTTATATTTTATGAAAACTTTAAATATGTAATTAAAAAATCAAGGGATGAACAATTACCCATGGCTATAAAACACTTCTCTGACAGAGTTCTCTGACAGAGTTTGACAACAGGGACCATTTTGTAATCCAGCACCTTAGTTTCTCCCGCATTACATACAGGGATTCCCTTTGGTGTAGCATGCCTCAAATTCAATCAAAAGAGTCATTGATTTCTCTCAGAAACACTCTTGCCTCTACTGAACCAGTGGGCACGTGTTGCCTGACAGGTCAGTATTGTAGCATACAGCATTCAAAGCTAAGACCATTGACGTCTTTTGTTCCCTTGTAGACTGAATAGCATCTAACAATTCTATGAAAGCCATCCAACAGGGATTACATTTCCCGGGTAAACTCAACATTCTGAAGAAGATTCTATCTTTAGCAGTGTGGTCTTACATTCTAGTTACAGTGGACAAATAAAAGTAAGGGCAGCTAAACGTGATTACTGTTTGCTCTACTCATACTGAGTGTCTTTCCCTTAGCAGGGAACTATGCTCCTGTATCAGGCTAAATTATTTGGTTTTAATTGCTGCCTTTACTCTGTTCATATTTATTGAAATGCAAGGGCAGGCAGTTCAGATTCAGACTACTGTGATATTAGTTCCTAGTTTTATGCAAGCTTTTTATTTTTTTAAGACAGTGTATAACTCCTTTTAGATAGTTTTATTTTTCAATATTCTCATAAACATATTAATGTTCATATTTCTTCAACACTTATCAAAATCCTGGCATATAATCCCTCAATTTGCTAATGTCTGATAAAAAAACAAAAGAAATAAAAGAATCATGTTAGCTTTATTAAGTCCTTCTGAATCATACCTGCTTTCATATAAATTAATTCCATAGAGACCTGAAAGTTCAGAGGCACTACTGTTCAGTCTATGTTTCTTTGGAAGTGCACATGGGCTCCTTCTGCTCTTGGACTTGAAATCTTCCTTTATGCACAACCTCTATTTAGGAGCATCTTGTTTTTCCCTAAATGTTTCTTTCTTAATGTTTCTTACACTGGGAGTCAAGGAGTAATGACATTTCTTAGCATTTGTTTGCCCAAATGTATTTTCCTCCAATCTTTACTCATTATTTTAATGTTTCTTTCCCTGTCTCTAGTTATTTTAGTAGTGAATTGTTTCAGGTTTATTATATATAATAGGAATTTAATGTCACAATTTTTTTGCCTTCATCTATGAATAGTAATCAATCACCAGACTTAATTTTCTTCCTTCAAAGTAGCAGTATGTCATTTCTGCTTGGTTGTTTGTTTCCTTCTTGAATTTGCCTGGCCTTGCAGTTCACTTGTGGCAATGTCTCAGTGACACAGCTAAGTTGTGGTTTAAATTTGATTATATCTGTCTCTGCATTACTTACTTTGTAGCTGTGATAGAAACACTGATCAAGTGAGCTTATAAAAGGAAGAGTTTATTTATCTTATGCTAAATAAGTGGCTCTCTGCTTCCCGTGCCTTCTTGAGGATGGGAACACTTAGCTGCTGCAGCTCTAGACACCTCTGCCACCGTGCCGCCCGGCCATGATGAACTCTTGCCTCTTTGGAAGATATGTGCTCATGACTTAGGCCTCAGTCACATCTTTATTCCAACCAGTTCTACAGCTTCATCAGGGAAGTACAAGTTTGGCTCCACCATCACCGTAACAGACCTTCCTGCCTTTTCATCAATGCTTCCAGAACGTCTCGTTCCCCAGGGTCACACATCCTTCCCAGTCTTTACTGTGTGCAGTGAACATGGGCATGCTGTCTTTTGGCACTTTGATATATTAATTCTCAACAATACCTACATTCATTCATTGTTTTTTGAGTGGAATATGAAACTGAGGTTTCCAAGGAAACACCCTGGTCACAAGATACAAGGTACATTGTGTTTTCAATGGTTAATTTTAAAACATTAGTCCAAATTATGTCTATTTTATAAAAGTAATTCATACAACAATAGGAGACTACAGATAGGTATTATGCAATAGAGATGTTCTCTTACTAGTCTTAAAGAAGAAATCTTTTATATTATTTCCGTGGGACAGTGGATGGTACATAAATGATCTCTGGGAGTCAAGTGTCCTAGAGCTAAAAGCATGAAAACTGTTGTCTCAAAATTCAACTACCCTGGAAGAGTCTCTGGTTTCAGCCTGGTGACACAGAGTTAAGGCACTCAGAAAATAAGTCAGAAATGTTGACCATGGAGACTGTAAAATAACAATTTTGTGTTGTATTAAAGCCATAAAGTATTGTTTAAATTACTATGAAAAACACAGGGACATATTTTTTTCTGGATAATGTCTTCTCTGGTAAGTATTGTATTCTTTAATAACTGGAGACATTGAACTTCTGTTGCTATATAACCCAACATGCTCTTGTCATCAAACTCCAATTCTAGCAAATCTGTCAGAACCAAATCAGGTAACACACATTTGTTCCATCGAGTTCAATTTCTTATTTGGAGCTGACCTAGTTCAAAACTGGCCAGCAGTGAACAGATGACGTGCTCCGCCATCATTCCTGGGTGTTCCTGTCTGAAAGAAGGCCTTGTCAAAATGTCAGTCATTTATTATGCTGTGCTATAATCTGGTGTCTCTGCAGTTCTTGCTGAATAAGGAGCTAAATATGCATTTCTATTTTTGCTACTAATTAAATGTGCATGACATGGTTGAGTGGAGAGCAGCACCCACGAGCACTCTTGCTTCCTTCCTCTGAGGTGTAAGCTCTAAGCCCAGTGTGGAGGGGCTTTATTACATCTCACCTGTTCCTTTAAATATTAAAACACTGGTGATTTATTTTACAAAGCGAGGATAACATTTTCATATGCGGATCTGGTTTTCAGTGGGAAGTAATGCAGTGAAGAAACGGCCTTAGAGTTCTGAGAGTCAGAACACCTACTCGGTGGTGTACTAGGACCAGTGGCAGATCAGTGGGTTCAACCCCCAGCATCAATTGTCAATGAATCAGTTAGTAAGGAAGAGCTTTAACCAAGGGAAACTATCGAACATTTTTCGAAGCATTTCACTTTGACCTTGGAAAAAATTTAACCTGTCTGAGGCTCAAGTTCCTCACCTGTATTTCATAAACTTCTGTTTTGTTCCTTCTCATGGTAGAAACCACCTGAACAGTGGGTATGAATGTTAATCTCCTTGAATTTTATCCTTCCCATTCACTTTGTCTTGTTTTTTCAATTCTTCTGGTCTGTATGTCATAAACATCGATCTAATTTGAATCAAACCAAGTGAAAAGAGTCCAACTGTAATCCATGTACAGGCACAATGATTTTGTCTGTATCATTCAGTCTCATTTTATCAAAACATTCCTGTCCCCATTTGATGTTTATGCTGAATCCAGTGTTCTCTTTCACACTTATTTTGAGGATGATTATTCACTGTTCTTCAGAACCTCTCTTCGCTTTCCAAGTTCCCTGTTTCAATAGAAAGAACTAACCTAAATTTTGTATCATCTACATGATATGCAATGACCTCAGCTTTTGCCTGAGGTAAAATCCATGTGTTCTACTTTCAAAGCAGGAGCCCTTCTCCAAGCCTGTTTTATGATGGCATCAAACTTCTTTGTCTACTGAGATCCCTCATTGATCAAGGACTTAGGTAGAATGAATTTCCTTGGGAAAACCTTCCTGTCCCATGTTGGACAAAGTCAAGCCTTTTTCTTCTATCCCCATGACATTTCATTCAAGAACTTGCCACAGCACAACTACAGTTGGTTCTAATCACAACTATCCCATGGTAAATTGGTTTCATGATAAAAAATAATAGCTCAATACGTTGGCCTTTTCACTCTTCCTGAGTGCTTAGAAGATGTTCACACACACAGGCATAACAGATGAATGAACAATGGCTGTTTTGATGACAATAACCAATCCTCGCTATATTAGTTGCTTGGTGATGCACAAAAAGCTTTCTACGAATTGAGCCATTGACTTTTTACAACAGTTATTCGTGGTAGATATTATATTGCTCCTAATGTACATAGTTAAACTAAAGTTTATTGAGGTAAATTTTTATTTTACAGCAAAAGAATCAGCAATAAGAACATGTTAACTGGATGCCATAAGGCATGCCACATCACTCTCAGAAGGCAGCTTGTACCAACAAATTATAATATCTATGTGCTCTGCTAAGTTCTAACTCTCATCAGAGATCATCTTAAATAACAATTCTCTGTTAAATATAAAAATATAGATTACTTTGTATTGTATTAGAAAACACTTATTGAAAGGTATTTTTAAGAAAGGACACAAAGATTCATGCTACAAACTCATTGCACTATATTTTAACATTTTGTTACAGAAAAGCTTTTTTTCTACTTTGGGAATCTTTTGAGCTTTTGATAAAAGTGTACTATATTCATTATCAAATCTCAGCATAAATCAGAATCATATTCAACAATTCTGTACATAGTATTATATTGAAAGTTATGGAATTAGGAGAGTTGAATGAGTACCATAAAATGTGTATTACCTTGTGAATCTTTCCTGATCACTCCTTTGTAAAAGGTTGTTTACCAGAAATGTTTCAAATTCAACAAATTCTGCCTGCAGTTATAGAAGATTTTGCATTGTCTCTAACTGAAGTGTGTAGTCTTAATATGTGTTATATGATCAAACTTCCTGACACCTCTCAATTCGCCAGGCATGTCTGAATTGTTTGTTGGAAGTGGTGAGTCAGCTACAGCTATCCTTTTGGTTCTTCTGTTCATGAACCATTTGAAGGCACAAATCACTGAAGTAGAAAGAAGGACATCTGACAGATATATTTAAGAACTAAATCTATTTCCTTGCTTCCCAAGCACCAGGTTATTTTAAACAGATGAGCTAACATATTATAGTTGCCTCTGATTCTTCACAGTTCCTGAATAATTCAGTTTCCAAATTTGGATCTCCTCAAAATATCTATTTCAGTATTTTAGACCTTTTTTTTACTGTTTCCTTAAAAGAAAATAAGCCAGAGAAGGGAGATTAAGTTAACAGTCAAGAAATTGTTGACTCAGCACAGCCTTAGGTTTAATAATAACAAAGTTGTTTTAAAGTAAAATATATCAGAGAAGTTATTGATATGAACAAACTAGTAAATGTAAGACAGGAATCTTTGAAATGTGAGATGCCTTTAAAGGGGGCCAATGCTTTTTACCTGGGACCTTTGGAGAGTGAACCAGAAAAAGAAGCCTGGACACACATGAAGATATTCCTGAAGATTTATCAGGTCACACCCGTCCTTCTATTCAGGAGCCATTCAAGCCTCTTTCAAATTTGTGAATCTTTGATAAACTCAGGCTGTAGGCTGGGTGTATTTTACTTTCCTGTGACAGTAAGTTCCACTCAGCACAATGACATCACTGTAGGTATTTCCCTGGAGTGGTGTAGGAGCAGAGACCCACAGGCTCTCTCTGTGTTAGACAAGGTAAAGACTTGCATGAATTACAGTGGAAGAATGGGAAGAATTGCTCAGGTTGGGAAGCAGCCAGGAGGCTGGATGAGAACACATTCATGGTGGATGACAAGCAGGGTGAGAACTGGCGGCTGAGAAAGCACAGGCAGAAGGCTGGGTGGGGAATGACAGTAGCCTAGACCACAGAACTGGAACAGTGCTACTGAAAAGAAGTAAAGGCCTGATGTTTAGACCTCCAAAATATCACATACTTGGTCAACTGTGATCTTGCTGCATAAGGAACAGACTAGAAGTTATTGAATTCCAGCCCAGCAGTTCACACAATGATATACTGTGTTTTTAACAGAAGGGAAAGATAAGGATACTTTATTTATTTACCTATCTTGATGTGAATAAATAGCCATTTCCTCAGTGAAAGGAGAATTTATCACAGGCCAAGGAAATGTGTAATTCAACATTCTGTCTTTGAACAAACCAAGGTGGCTCCTTTGGATCTTACATAGTGCATTTCCCCTGAATTTTTAAGCCTTTAACTCTAGCAGGGAAGTAGAACTGTTTATACTGCTAAAATGTCTCATAAAACACCAACACTTGATGCTGTCCAGATGTATATTCCTAAGAAATATAGAGTAAATACAGTTTCCTAACAGTTCAGAGCAGTTTAATGGTATTTAAGGGAAAGTGACAATCATGCTGTTATTCTGTATTTATGTCTATGATTTAAATCACAGAATGTCAAGAAATATGACCATAGAGGTCAGTTTATCCTATGCAAAACCTTATACTAAAAACTCATTACCGCTCCCCCAGATAGTCTCATTGAGTTGTGATATACATGTTTCTTGAATTTGGAAGTTAGGATGAGTTTTAGTTTCCCTCATATATTTCAGATTTTATCAAAAATGTAATTGTAAAAGTTATGTACCTGACACTGAGTGAATCAGCCTCCTCTGTCAGAAATTTTTCTGTCATGCAACATCTGTTGTGATAAACCAGCAGTTCCTTGACTTACTTCCATTTAACAGGCTCACTGAATTGGCTGAAGCTTGATCAGCATCTTGAATGTGGATTAGCTTCTGCCAAATGTCTCCTCAGTGCAGGCAGGCAATATTACTCAGCTTTAATGATATAAGCTTTGAGTTGTAACCCTACTAAGAGTCAGAAATTGTATTTCCAAGCCCTGATACTACTGTATGCTTGTAACTACGATTATGTGATGAGATGCATTTTCTAAGTATTATGCCACATCGTGCAAAAATACATTTGATTTATTTGGGAAGCCTAATAAAAATAAACTAATACAAAAGATGGTAAACTATGGTGAGAGAGCCTTATAGTAAGTAGGAAGAGTTCTTGCTTTGCTTAAAGAAAATAGACTGGTAATCACAGTAGATATGTGGGTATACAAAGAAGAAAGCTCGATTGTGTAGCACTTTTCTTGTCTAAAGTCAGGACTTTAGCTTTCAGAATCTTTAGCTCACAATCTGTGTGATCACAGTTAATACTGTACAGATATAGCCTTAAAATGATTGACAGAGATGGGTTTATTAATGTCTCACTCCCTAAACCCATTGGGACAACATGTCTGAAATTGCAGTTTCTGCTCATGCCCAGATTTCCCCAGTGGGCTCAAGTTCCAATTATTCCCTGTGATGACTGGTCTCACTAACCAAAGGACTGAATGCTTTTCAGTCTAGTCCATACTTGTTTATTCTATGGTCCTGCAGTTATCCCTGGAAATGCATCCTAATTAACTAGGTATGTTCAGGTCCTCTTTCACACTTACTTCTGGAAGGGACTTAGATCAGACTCTACTAACAAAATACAAAGAGAAATTCATGTACCCACATTGCCAGGCTGCAGTTGGAAGTCCAAGGTGAAGGCATCACCATGGCTGATTGCTCCTGAAGGTGTCGTTTTTCCTTAGTGGATGTGCTCTTCGTGGATGTGCTCTTCTAATTGTATTAACATGTGGAGGTAGTCTCTCTTCTTATGATGTCACTCACCTCACCCAGGGAGGCATGTCATATTATCTAACCCTATGTAACTTCCCAAATATCCACATACTCTCGCATCACCTAGGGCTCAGATTCTTCAGCATATGAATTATACCATGACTTGATTCAATCCACAGTATTCTGTCTCCGAACACCAAATTTCATAACATTTTCCATTGTAATTATATTTATTTGATCCAAATAATTTTTAAAGTCCACAATATTTCTAGTACCCATTCTGAAGTCCAGAGTATAAAATCTTACTCAGTTATCATCTTAATTAAGACAGGGTTGAGACAAGAGAAACTTTTTGATGAGAAAAAATTCTTCAAATGTGCTCCCATTAAGATAAATCAAGTATTGACAACCTACAATGGGGCAGTAGGCGGAGAATATACACTACCAATCAGATAGAGGAAACAGGGGATGGAGGGCAACACAGCCCATTCCTGACTTAGCAAGGCATCTACTAGATCAGAAGGAATAAACTGCCTTTGGCTTGGTGTCCATATTTACTTGCTCAACAGCCTGATTTCCTGCATTTCTGTAGGAAGGTGTCCTGCAGAAGCTGTCCCAGGGCTTCAGGCTGCCAACCTCTAAGATTTACCATACAGCATGTACCATGGTGAACCTGAGGTGGTAACTTTGAGATCTTGGAATCACTTTGAGGAGTGCATTTACCTCTCTTTGGGTAATATTAATCTATTGTTCATTGTTATATCACAGCAAAAGAAAAGCAAACTAGAACATAATCGTTGTAGAAGATAATGCCTCATGTCTCAGATTTTGAGATGCTAAAAGATCAACTTCTGTAAGCATGCTTTAGTAAAGAAAGATGACTTAATCACATCCACCAAACCCCTCCTGATTCTCTTCTGGTAATTACTGTTCGCTTATGAAATATTAGAGCTTAAAAACTGTCCAACCTTATGTATCAATGGATTTGAGTTGAATCTTCTCCCAAGATGAAAGGTTTTCTCCATCATCACAACAGCCTAGATTAGTTTCTCTCCAGCTTAACTTGTGTGGGTTAATTTTCCATTTACAGTGTGTGTGGGTATAGGAGTTGGTTGTGAACAAAGCAGTAGATACTTCCCAAGCAAACGTACAGCTGTGACCTGAAAACAGTCCACACCCATAGCAGGTGGCAATGAGAGCCTCCTTCTGGAAGTACAGGAAATAGGACATGCAGCCTGGCATATGCTCTATGGGCATTCTGAAAACTTAGGGCAAAATCAGGCATACAACCCCTCACATTGAAACAAGGTCATCACAATGCTTCTCTGTATAACACACACCACTGTTTAACTTTTATTTTATTTGGGACACTTCTACTGAACCCAGTATTTACGTAAACTAAGCATTTCTGGATATGTGACTTTCAGTCCTAAATAACTTTATATTGTAATTTTTAAAGAAAAGTCTACCAATAACTGTCATCTAACAAAGCATTTTCCTATTTCTCTCCAAAAGAGGATACTTATATTTGCCTTTCATTTCTTCTTTTATATCTTAGGAGTATGTGGCTAAGTTCATATTCTTTCTATTCCAGCTCAAAGGTCACCTTGCTGTTCCTCTCAAATTTTTTGACAAATTTTCTATTAGCATTCCAATTAAACTGAAACATCAAACCAAATTATGTGCAATCAGTGTTTTCTTAGGGAGCAGGTGTGTTTACAGTCAAGCTATTTTGATATGTATCATGGTCATTTTTTGGCATACTGTAGTAAATTTCACAGAGCTTACATGTGACTTTTATTTTGTTGATTCTTCCTTGACTCTGTATTACACAGCCATGGATCAGATCTGAGTCAAGCACTATCAGGTCACTACAAATCCCTGGTTTCCTAATGTTTGTGTGAAACATGGGCTTAATACCATTTAGAACACCTGAGTCTACAGAATCAGCATACAAAGAGTCCAGAAAAACTAATGAAATGGCAGTGTGTGATGAGTTATTTCTCGTTTTGTCTGCCCGAATACTGATGATTTCTCAGACTTTTGAAATGCTTTATTGAAGTGTAACATGCACTGAGATATAATTACAACTTCTTCATAAATTATCAGAATGTGTGCTCATCAGTATAACACTTCATACGTCAATGAATAAACTATTAATGACGTTCACAGCATTCCTTCTGTCTCCTCATAACCACTTCATTCCATTTCCTGGAACATAGGTATTATTTTTATATTTCTGACACCATAGCTTAAATATACACATTTAAATCTTATACATAAAATGATACCACAAAGCATTTATCATGTTTGACTTACACTTGGGCTATCTTTTGGTCATTGGTTCATATGGTGTTTATTTATAAATCATTCATCTTTATAAACATTTGAACTATATGAACAGGCAGGGATTAATTTATTTTTACACTTGTTGTTAGATTGGAAGTTAGTAAAAACAATGTCATGAACCACCTTCTTTTCCATTTGCATGCATATGTAATATCTCATTTCATTACATATTTAGAAGTTAATTTCTGTCTTATAGCTCAGCCAGCTTTCTAATAGTGTACTATTGCAGTATATGAGAGTACCACTTTGCTCATTTTCTGATCATTGTTTTGCACTTTAAAATGGAAGCATTCATTTGGTAAAAAGTTAGGTTGTATGAGGTCCTGAGTTCTATTCCCAGTATCACAGTAAATAATAATGTGTAGTGAAATGAATATTTCACTCAGTGTTAATCACACACATAAACAAAATGGTCTTAGGAAGCTTTGCCGTTCTCAGTCACTTCCTGTTTCTGAAATCAGAGAAACTGCATCCTTTTCTATCTTTCTTCCTCCTCTGCCTCTTCCTCCCCCTACCCTTCCTCACTCTACTCTCCCTCCCCTCCTCCTCTTCCTCCTCTGCCTCCTTCTCCTCCTCTTCCTCACTCTTTTCCTCCTCCCCTCCTCCTCCTCTTTCTCTTCCTTCTTCCCCTCTTGTTCCTCCTCCTCTTCTTTCTTGACAATTTCCTTCTCATCTTTATCTCCTCCCCTTTGTTCTCTCTCTCCTCTTCTTCCTCTTTCTCTTCCTCCGTTCTCCTCCTCCACTTCCTCCTTTCTTCCTCTCCTCACACTCCTCTTCTTCCTTTTTGACCACTTCCTTCTCCTCTTTGTTTCCTCCTCCTCCTCCTCCTCTTCCTCCTGTTCTTCCTCCTCCTCTTTCTTTTAAACCCTCTTTCTTTTGCCCGTTGCTCCCTTGCTTTTTCTTTTCTTGCTGAAAGTAGAGCTGAAGTAAGTGTGGTCTCATATTAGAATCACAACATTTAATTTTTCCTCTCCTAGAAGAAAAACATACTGGGAGAAATAAGATCATGAGTGTTGATAAGAGAGCACTCTTGCATGTTGAAGACGTAGCTTAGCATCTTAAATGGGGGTGAACCAACGGAAGCTAAGATGCATTCCCTCAAGTGACAACCAGCTTGCGTCCCTCTTTATAGCATATTTCACAAATTAATTCCACTTCTAAGATGTATAAAATGTTCTAGAACTCAAACTATGTTTTTCATATATGCTATCCGCTGACATCAACATTTGCTTTAATGGTTGATTTAAAAACTCCTTGTTTGTACAGTCCTGCAAAGGGCTGCTCTAGGAAATCTGAGTGATATTCTGGCTTATCAGCATACATGAGCCCCTCAGAAACATGTGGGGTAAGTATTTTTAGTCATAATTTGTTCATCAGTTTTTATGAGGTTGTGGTCCTTGCCCTTCACCTAGTTTATTTTCAATCCGTGTGGCCCTCTATTACACCAGTAAATTGAAGAATGTCCAGAATCCTTCTTCATGACAGGCAATGCCTAACCTTGAGCCTTCCACAGCTATCACATATCACCATCTCAAATGAGGGAAATTATAATCATAAAAATAAACATGTGGGTCATTTATCTGATTGACTGTGTCATATTATTTCAAGAGTCAATGAGGACATGAGGGAGACAATGTAACGCAGCCCTGAGAATGCAAACATGCTCAATGGCTTCAACCAGAAATTAAACCACATGTATTCTGTGTAGAGAGTTGAATTTACATCTCTATTTGTGTTTATTCTTTTTGTAAAACCATAATACGATTGTTTTAAGTGGTAAATCGGTGAATACATGTGAAATATTTCAATCTTAATGCAAAGTTCCATACATTTAACTTTATTTATAGTTTATGTTTTTGTGCCTGTGCATGTGTGCGTGTGCGTGCGCGCGCGCGTGTGTGTGTCTGTGTGTGTCTGTGTCTGTTTATGTGAGTATACTAGCCAGGAATGCCAGAAAAGGGTGTCATATCCTCTGGATTTGTAGTTATAGGAGATTGTGAGACACCCCAACATATATGCTGGATACTAAATTCTAGTCTTTGGAAAGTATGAAGCAGTGAACTATCTATCTATCTATCTATCTATCTATCTATCTAATCTATCCATCTATAAGTTTATACCTATACGTATACACACAAACACACACACACACACACACACACACATATATATATATATATATATAGAGAGAGAGAGAGAGAGAGAGAGAAATCTACCTATACACCAGTTTAAGATTTTATTTTTCTTTTTATTTATATGTCCTGTGTGTCTGTGTTTAAGTTTGTGCATGTGAGTACAATGGCCATAGAGGCCAGAGGGGGCATTTATATCTTTGGGATCTGGGGTTACAGAGAGTTGTGAGCTTTCCAATAAGAGGGCTGGGAATCTAAGTGGAGTCCCCTGGAAAAGGAGCATGCATCATTAACCACTGCCCTCCTTCCTAACTACCATCATATATGTTTTGTTCTTTTCTTGGAAACTTTTGTGATTCTTACGCAATATAATTTGATGGTGTTTAGATATCCTCTCTTAGCCGCACCTTCATTTGCTGTTCCCCACCCAATTCAAGCTTAGATGTAAGAAGGGGAGGGGAAAGGCCCACGAGCTGAGGGTGCCATGAGGTGGGCCCGTTCTTTTCATTCTTTTCGCCTTGCCACTTTCTGTCTGACCTCTGGGAAGCTGCAAGATCTAAGTCTGGTTGCAGATTTACTGGTGTGACCTATGAAGGGAGAGGTTGCTCACTCTTCTGTAAGTGACCCCTCAACCACTGCTCTGTTAATAAGTCAAGTAATGTAGCTAGAATTTGCAAAACTGTTGATTGAGGAAGTTATGTCTCTTTGTGGTGGGATAGGGTAGGAAGGGATCACACTTAACACCTTCCAGGAGGAATTTTAGCCACAATTGAAGTAGTCAGCAGGTTACAACCAATTCAAGGATGAGTTTGGGAAGAGCAACAGTGTTGTCTCTAACAAGGGGAAGAAGACCAACAGCCAAAGCAAAGTTGGGAGAGGGGAGCGTGTGGGCAGAGGAAAATTTGACATGGTGGACTATTCCCACAGGGCTGGGCTGGTATGTGTAGTGGAAATTGCATAGATTTTGCAGTGTACAGTGAAATACCTAACTAAAGTGAAGCCACCTAGGCAGGTTAGGTCAGTGGGGCAAATCCTGGGGTGGCAATCCACTTGTAAATGATATGTATTGGCACATCAGCTTGACCAGGAGGGCCCGCCTTGGGAATATGGAGATGCTTTGAGAACATGAGAAGGCTTCAGAACAAACTCTGAAAACCCTGGGAGTGGTGAGCCAGAAGCAAACGTATCAGCAAGCAGTCTTGGAGGCAGCCTGTCCAACTGATATGGGTGATACAAAATATGTCTCAGTCAGAGGCCGTAGCTCGGAGGGAGACTGAAGGGTTAAGAGAATTAGAGCGAGAGAGGGATGTGAGGCTGGCCTCTTCAGTTCTAATCTCTGACCTCGTGGCCAAATTGGATAAAAGAGAGAAAGAGATAAATGTTTTAGCCTGCCATTTTTTTTTTAATGACTAAGGTGTCAAAAATGAAAGAAAGCCCAGATCAGGTGGACAATACAGGACTGATACTGGGATCCCAGAACTTGGAACCCATGGGAGGAATCAGATAGCAATGAAGGAGGAAGAGACCTAGAAATAGGGAAAGAGGACCTGCAGGTTCGACTTTTAATGCAAAGAAAGGGAAAAGTCTATGGTTCGACTGGCTGATGGGGGTCTTAACCACAGCCCAGTGCAGTAGACCACGGTAACCAGAGAATATGCAGCACCGGAGTTGTTGGAACTAGGGAAGACATTCAGATAAGCTGTGGAGGAGCCTCTAGCCACATGGCTTGTGAGGCTACGGGACATGGGGGCAGATGGACTTACTTTAAGTACTGCAGAAGCTGAGAAGCTGTGCAATAAAACCATTCATCCCTCTTTGAGACAGAGACTTCATAATCTAAGGAACTATGAGGGAATCAGTCCTGATGGATCGGCTCATATGAGCCACTAGGGACGTGTGGTTTTCCCCATCTGAGGTTCCCATGAGCACCACATCAGACTGGAAGACTACAGAGGAAGGGCAGGCACTATTGAGGAAACTAGGTATGAAGGAAGCTGTGTTTGATGTCCAGTTCACAGGCCCAGAGAGAACTGTTTTTGCTAGAGACTTTGAAGGAAACTGACTCAGCAAGGCCCAGAAGACTGGTATGGAGTGTGGGTGGCAGTGCTGAGCGCCATGGTTGGACATGACCTGTATGAGGCAGGAGAGGTTTTATCTGATTTAAATGATTTGGACCAATACATAAACTGGATTCGAAAGGTGCTAAAGCAGGTAGACATGAGAAACAAAGTCAAGTACCACACAAAAGAGCCCCTCCATGTCTCCTGAGCACAGATGTGGCTGGACTGCTCAGGGAAAGGGTTGCTAAGGACAAGACTGATGAACAACCAAATACTGTACTAGTGAGTCTGTGAAAGGCTTTTAGACCTGACCAGCAATTAACCACTGTAGTAAGAGAGACCAGAGACCTAGGATATGGGTGACTCTAACTGTACCACCAACTCTAGAGGAAGGGCATCCCACGAGATGGGAATCCCCCCAGCTGCTCTTCTGAAGGGGTGACCAAGGTTGCCCATATTGGGCAACTGGAGCCCCCATGTTTAATTAAGGATTTTTTGGTCCCCCACTAATATACAAAACTCATGGGCTCTAGTGGACACTGGAGCAGAGTGCACATTGATTCATGGAAATTCCCCAAAATGCTGGGGCCTATTGGTGACAGTGGACTGGTATGGAGAGATAAGACCATGCAGGTAGGGCGTACTAGCTGTACTCTGGGAGTGGACAGTTATTCGCCCCCAGAAGTACATGGTGTGCAATTCTCCCCTGTGAGAACCCTGGGGATGGATGCTCTACTGGAACACACCCTGCATATCGCCATTGGGGACTTCTGACTGTGGGTGCACAAACTGAAAACAATTATTTGTGTGTGGCCAAGGTGAGAACGCCACAGAGGGTGGTGAATATTAAACAGTACAGGCTTCCTGGGAGTCGAGAGGAAATTACAGAAACTGTTGAGGAGCTGGAAGCAGTAAAGATTATCTGCCCAGTTCAATGCCTTTGAATGGCCCTGCACAGCCTATCAGGAAGCCAGATGCCTCCGGGAGAAAGGCAGTAGATTACAGAGTAAATAAGGTGGTGCCTGGCATCCATGAAGCTGTGCCCAGCATCGCACTTCTAACAGAACAGCTGGTGTAGGAAATGGAGTCCTCCCATGCAACAGACCTTGCTAACACATTCTGTAGTATCCCCTTAACAGCTGAAGTCCAAGACCCTTAGAAGAGGCTCACTGGATTCATATCAAATCTGGCCACAGGGAAGTCAACATAGCATGGAAAATAGTCACAGCTGCTGGCATTCCCTTAAAATACTCTGACATTCTGCAAGCAGTCCAGGCCTGGGAGGCTTGTTCCTGGAGAATGGATCCATGATGGGACACCTGCATAAGTCTGCCTTTCCCATAAGGGACTAATAAATAGATTACATAGGGGTCTTGTCAGTCAATGAAGGATGCAAGTATGTTCTCCCCTGTGTGGACACTGCCACAGGCCTTATGCAGATCTTTCCATTCAAGCAATCAACAGGTAAGTCTACTATTAAGGGGCTGACCCAGCCCACTGTCATGTATGGGTGCCCACAGAGAATTGACCGTGACAGGCGTACTCATTTTACCAGTGAGTTTGTATTTATGTACAAACCCATGTCAAGAATAGCCAGGTTCAATGGTATTTCCAACTTCCCTACAATCCTACTGGAACAGAGTTAATTAAAAAAAAAAAGGGCTACTAAAGGAGCAGTTAGGAGCCTCAAGCACAGAAGGAACCTTACAAGAGAGTCCCCCTATGAGCTGTTGGCCAGGGAAGTCCTGGAGGCCCCCAAAATGTAAAGGATGCTGCCACTAATGTTGGCAGACAGTAAGACCCTATTGCTGAAGATAGCTCATATGTAAATGAGGGAAAGGCAGAAATCAGGTTTAGAATGACCTGGGAACTCCCTGTCAATGGCTGGGCGGCCCTCATTGTGCCAGAAGGTGCTTTGCAGATGACTGCGGGAGAATTGCCCCCACAGCTATATTCAGTGATAGACCCCATGTGCTACTGCTAAGCATGTTGGAAGAATTTCAGCAATATTAGGAGTCAGTATAATACTATATAATACTAAAACTATTTAATGGAAAACTGATTTAAGATTCTCCCTGATGTCCTGTGACCTGTCTAGATTCAAGTTCCAAAGTCTGATACCAGTGTCAAGTATAGGCTCCATTTTATGAAGCCATATCTTAAATCCAATTAAAGAGTGGTTGTTTAATCCCATAATATCTGTGCCACTACTGCACTGGAGGGCATACCTTGCCATAACCAATTGTTATAGTTGACAAGAAGCACTCTTATAACTGCTGAGTGATCTCTCTTATGTCTTCTTTGCCTTCATTTGTAAACCCTTCTATCTGCCGTCTTTGGAAACCCGGAACTGACATAACACCCATGGGCGCAATGCTCAACTTGGCTCGCCACTATACTTTGCTCAGCCTTTCATATAATTTATTCTCAGTGTGTACTGAATTTACTGAATAGATAAATTTTTTGCAGAATCCTGATGTTTTCATGGGATTTTATTTGTCATTTTCTGTCATTTATGCTTTTTTCAGGAGGCCTAATAAGGAGTTAAAAAATACGCCATTGCATGGGTTTGAGTAATCATCAAGAGGTATTCCCCAGCACCCAGTTTCTATAAGTTCATGTGGAAAATATCTAAGACTTACTTGTCGAAAAATCTATCTATCCTCCTAACAATAATATGACTTAACTATAACAGTACAGAAAATGGGCACTATTGCTCCTGCCTGTAATGATCCTTTGACACTCTGGGTACTAAGGAAAATTATTTAGAAAGTAAGAATTTTTTCTGAATCTGATATATAAAGAAAAACCAATCATTTTATCAGAGATATATAAAGGGATAAAGAGAAAGTCAAATTTAACATATTCACAAACACAATTACACACACTTCCACATATCCATCATACACATATACACACACAACACTCCAGTTGCTGTCACTCTAATCACTTCCTAATTTGTGGCTCAGAAATAAATGAGAAGCTTTGTGACTACCTATTGCAGTAACACTAGATTATACTTGCTATAAAATCCAGCATCTGCCAAGTTCAAATCTGTGATTAATGCTAATGTCAATTGTGCATTGTCAACATACAGTGCACCTGCACACACAGTCCCAACGACAAGCCCCATATATTACCTTTGAATCAGCAACGATTGCTTCCAAACTTGGAATGGCTTTTCCATATAAAACTCACACTGTTAGAATGTGTTGCATGCTAATGCCAAAACGTCTTGAAAGGCCACATTTAAAAAATAATAAAAGAAAAAAAATTACCTTTAAAAAATAACTCAAAGTCTGTAATTGAAGTTTTAAGCAGTTGAGTTCTATCATCATGAGGATTTGAGTTCTATGATTATGAGTATTTGGGGTGTCTTTTTTTTCCCTTTTTTGATATTTCTGGGAGAAAGCAAAGAATACATGCTTAGAAAATTATTGAATATATCCTCTGTTCTGATGAAATATTGATGAAAAAGTGGAAATATTATACCTTAGTTAAAATATTTATGTAGTACACACTTCTGAAATTCTGCTTTGCACATCTTCCTAGTTTAGTTTTGCAATCACTGCCACACAAAAGTTGTTCTTAAGTTTTCTGCTTCAGGAGAGTAAACAGAGGCTGTTTCTCCACTATGTATCAAATGAATGACTAAAACCCTGCTCTTTTGTCAATTCTGGCCCCATGTTCCATACACCGCGTCTTAAGAACATTATATAAATATTCTGTTTTCAGTAGTCAATTACAAGGTGTGATTTTTATATATAAGTTATCATTAAGACTCTTAGAATCATGCCTTGGCTGTATCTAGTCCTATTGGTTACTCAGCTTTCTGTCTCTCTAACAAAAGAACTGAGAGAAATAAAAATTAACAAACAATTGAAACAAAACAGAAAAGTTTCTCTGGGCTCCCAGTGTCTTAACTTTCAGTCCATTTTTCTTTGTTTGGCCATGCAGCTTTGAACTTATGGTGTCACAGTGCACCATGATGGAAGCATGTTATGGGAGAAGTTCCTCTGGAGTAATAAAGAAAGGAAGGGGGAGCATTCCACTATCTCCTTTAGGAACACGTACCCAGCGACCTAATTTCCCCTCACTAGACATTAGCCCTGAAGGTTCCATCCCTTCCCAACAGCACCACAATTGGCGACCAAGCCTTCAATGAAAGGTCTTTGGGAGACATTCAAGACTCAGTCCATGATACACAATGATGATCACGACCTTTGTATCATTCAGCTGCTTTTGGGGGTGGATCTGATATCATTATTTTGAGCAGGATAGCTAACGTTCAATACTTATGACAATACAGATAAAACAAAAGTGTAGATATTTACCTATCAATGGCACCACCAAAGAGATTTATAACTTCTTATTACCTGATGTAAAATTCTATCCATAATTCTAATTTGTTCAAATTGATAAAAGGTCAATAATGTGAGGCAAAGTTTCCCCTGTGATCTTTTCTCAAATAGCAAGCCAATAAAGCCAAGATTGCTCCAGTTAGTCCTGAAATCATTGCATTTATGAGCGTTTTCTTTTTAGGGGACAGGGCTGCTTTTGTCCCAGAGCTAGCCTTAGAGAGGGAATTGTCTTGAGGATCTTACCCTGCTGTGCAGAGGCAGGGAAATCACACAAATCAGCTAAATTTACCTGCTGTGATCCAAGCAAGGCCATGCTTATGCTGTTTGTCTACATGTGGTCCAGGAATGCTTTTGCATGATAGCAGAAGGATCTTCTGACCCCACATATTTGATATGTCGTTTTTACTGAGAAGGTGTGTTGACTACTGATTGACAACAGCGTTCATAAATTTGACATGGTCACTCAGAACACCAATGCATGTCTACACATCTAGATGACGACAAAGATGTATATTTAAAAACATGGAGCACTTGAGTCTCCCTGAATCCAACCTGAGGAACCATGAAGTCTAAATATGGGTAAGTATTCACACTTTGAGAGTAACCTGGTACAAGATTCAGAGTCATCCTCGGTGTCTCTTGCCTTAAAACTTAAACAAACAAACAAACAAACATAAACCAGATAAACATTAAACTGAGAACAAGACAAGGAAATTTCCTAACAAGAAGACCATAGATTTTGTTTGTCTTGTGCGTAGTGGATGTGTATATTCAACTTTCTGCATATTAAACTGTTAGGTCTTTATTCCAGAAGTGCAATAAGTGTTGACTTTGTGTCAGTGATTGTGACATTTGATCTTTTTTTTTCTTTCTATTCTATTGGCCAATACTGCAGTGGGAATTGGACATGACTGGATACTGATTTGTTAGTTATAATGAATGAGATAATACCAATATTGTTCTTGGTAAATACTTTTTATTTTGTTACAGTTTTTTTTTATTTTCTAGTAAAATATAAAAAAGAAGCCAACCAGGCAAGAATATGTAATAAAGAATCAAAACTCCCAAATAATATCTATGTTTAAATGGTAACATTGAATGTCTTACATTCTCCTGGTACAGAGTTTAGAATTTTAGAGATGAACGTGTACTGTTAACTAATTGTATTAGTCATAGTTCTACTGGGAAACAGAGCCAAGAAAAGACATATAAAAAAGTTCATGATGAGGAATTAGCAATCAGGGAGGTTGTCATCACATGATCTGCCACCTGCAAGCCAGAGCCAGGGACATATGGGGTGCAAATTTCTGTCCCAGTTTTGAGACTTGAGGACAAAGTGTAAGTTCCAATCCAAGAAAGGATCAATGCCTCAGCTCATGTAGCCAGACAGTGCTCAAACCCAGCCTGCCTCCATCATTCTGTCCCGGTCAGCACATCTACAAACGCGGTCTCCTCACACTGGGGAGGGCGTTCTGCATTACACAGCCCACAGATTCTCTTACTGAGCTCTCTGGAATCCTCCATGCAGACACTTCCCGAAATCACGTGTAACCAGGCACGTGGGTATCCACTGCCCCAGAAACAGAGGCCGATACTTTTCTCCAACACTGGCACATGGAATTCTTATATAATTAAAAATCCTTTATGTCAGCTGTGACACATTTACATGATCTTTCTCTTCTTGATGTTCAAACCTGTGGTTTAGAGACACCATTATTTAGCTCGAGCTTGTACATGATAATCTCACACAGCAACAATATGACTTACTCTGATTTTAAATACGTCATTCTTCCCTTCTGTTTGGAACTCATTCTTTAATGTGTTAACTAGATTTGTGTGTTGAAATCTTGAATTCAGATGTAAATATTTAAAGTTAGTTCATGAAAACATATTGAAAATAAAACAATACTAACTTTATTATGATAAATAACTTATAAGTTATATTTGACATTAAATTTACATTTTAGCTCTTATTTCACTGATGAAGGAAAATATGCTGAAAATTATATTTGGCAAAAGATATAGACTATTTCTAAAATGTTGATATTTGCCTTAAATTGAAATTTATATTTTAGATGAAAATGTGTCCATATCTATCAGCCTTTGAGTAAATTTGCAATCTATTTTCAGTAATCAAGAAAATTACTATCAATACAAAATATACAAAAATCTTGAGTGTAGAATATAGCAATACTGCTGAAATAAATTTCAAGTCAATTATAAAATAATATATAAAATTTATTTTAGTCTTCAACTGTCAATCACCATTCTTCCAATAATGTGACTAACTCCTAAGATAGGCTAAATAGCACTTAAATTTTGTCTTCTTTGATATAATTACGTTTCTGGAATTGAGTAATATGAAAGCTATTATTGTATGCATTTAGTATTTAGTATGTAGTGAATGATGCTTTTGTCCATTGTCAGTCTTAAGAACACACACCCAAACACACATGCTCATTAGCTTTGCAGGACTTTGATTAACTCTTTAACAGCATAGTCATAGGAATTCATGAATTCCCATAGCAGTCACCTCACAGGTTAGCAAAGGGCTATCCACAGGAATAGATTAAAATTCTGGTCTTTTCAGGACTCAGATGATTAACTTATCTCTCTAGAACTTACTTCTCTGTATAGTGTGGTATCTCAGGCCCCTCCTAATGGGACTGCATGTGTACTAAAGATGTTTATGGAAGAACGGCAGAGCTTTATTTAGCCTGCATCTTGGTTCCATCTCCTGAATTTCAAGGCAGGAAGTTCATTGCTGCCTTACTCCCAGTTAATATATGATGCAACCGAGACTTTGAGATATAGGACACCATTAAATAATAAAAGAAAATAGTGAGTAATCTGGTCCTACATGCATTTCTTGTCAGGATAATGATAAAGAAGTCCTCTATCCAGGTTTGGGACCATCTCATTACATACTCTCAATCATATGACTGTAAAGAACACAAAATCTTATTTCCAATTTTCCCAATTGTTAATTTTAGTTGGAAGTAGCTCTCCCTAAAATGTTCCATGATTAGAGTATCAGAAAATACCATCTACACACAGACACACACACACATACACAGACACACACACACACACACACATGATTTTATAGTTTTCAACCTCAGGACTTTCAATTTAGTACACTCATTGCATTCAAACTAAAATTTTAAATTAAATAAACTATTCTCTGAAACACTGATGTGATTAACAATAGCAACAGATTTAGATGAAGCAGGATGAGGAACCATACATACTGGGAAGCCTTTCTCTTTCTCACACTGTATGACTATGGTAGCTCCTGAAGGCATTATTTTTTTTTCTTTTTTGGTTTTAAATCTCCAGGGAACAGATTTGACATTAATGCCCCAAGCTTATCTTCATCACCATATCATTTCAAACATCCTCATAAGAATATTTTCCAGTGGTAGCTTCTCTCATGAGCCATTCTGATAGACCAAGTATAGAAGAATTTCTCATCTGCCAGTGTCATTTTCTCTTTATGAATCCGTTTCTACACCATGCCATACTCTTGTCTTATCTCTCTTCATCTCCTAAAGCTGAGCTGATCTCAGTATGACCTTAACTTACCTTGATTAGATTTCATATTCATACAAGAGCTTTCTGAATCTCCTGATGCCAAGCTGATGGCCAGATGTGCGGGCCAGTACCAGTTGGAGTTTGCTAATGCTAGAGAAGCATTTTACACACCTGCAATTTTCTTTTAGCTTTTCAGACATACCTGATTTTGCCAACCCTGGCATTTTTCAGTAACAATGTATTTTTCTGACAGTCCCATTGAAAGCAAGTGGAGCTTAACACCTTTCAACTCTGATATTGCCTTTGGCTCTCGCACAGGCATCTGTCATTACAGCTTCTATTTTGGGGGTTCAGGAATGAATAGGGTTTAGAAGACTGTGCTGCACCAGAAATCAACATAAATCAGAGCCTGTCATTCTGCTGTTTATGCCCTCCAATGGTTTCTATAACACTCAAGCTGTTTGTACTGTCTTAAAGAACAGCTGCATGTGCTGATGTTGCTCCTACAGTGGCATCTAAGCTGTGATTTTCTCTTTTTTGCTCTGTCCACAGTGGCCCAGTTTCTCTTCTCTGACCAGTCAGAACAGATGTACTGGGTGCTGGAGCTGTTTTCTTCCTAGGATGCCTTTCTTCTTGATCATGAGGCTCCGCTTCATTCATTCGGCTTTCTGCTCAAATATCATATCACTGAAAGAGTTTTGCTGAATCCCTAAACTCTCTTAGATACGAAAATATTTTCTTTCACCCAGACCTAATTCAGGACAAGTCAAGCTGTGCTTCTTTAATACTTAGAAACATCACATTTAGGGACGTGTGGTTGTTTGTAACTTCTCTTTTAGGATGCATATTCTTACTGTAACAGATTTTTACATATGAATGGTTTGCTTTCCTTAAAAATCCAAAGCGAATTTTGTAACATGGTGAAGAGTCCATACATTTTACTTATTAATTAAATAAAAATTTTAACCTTTCAACTGTGCAGTGCCTCTTTTACCATAAGACAAGTCCTTTCACTTTAATATCGAATTGGATACGAGAGAAAAATGCAATATCTTTCACCAATCTTTCATTCTGTATATATAAAATTAACTATATTGGAGGTGGCAGAGATGCACGATATGTTCTGGATCAGTGAGTAGAAATGACCCTGGATCTATTCTGGTTGAAGCAGGAGCACCCATTCCTTTTCTATTTATTTTATTTTTTTCACTTTAAGCATCAACATATAGGATGGTCTGTATGAGATAGGAAAACATCGCACTCAATACAGCTGCCTTAGACAGTTGCTGAATCCCTGTGGACTTAGAAGGGCTGAGAAATGACAGAAAAGGTGGTGGCCATAACAGGAGACTTCACTCTCCTGGCAATGAATCTGTGCAGAGTGAAAGGAGCCTGAGCTACCCAGTATCAAGCCCAGATTAACTTACTTGATCTGTCAGGGCAGTAAAGACAGAGATCAAATGTGTACACATGAATGCTTCCGGGTGGTATTCGCAAATAGTTGGGAGAAGTTTTCATCAAACACTAGTTTAAGACTGTGACTGGTGGAAACATACAATAAGATCTTTAGTCCTCCCTCTGTGCCCACACCTGGTTTTATGACAGACACCAAGTCTTCCATATTCATCACCTTGCATTTACATCGTGGATACTGGCTGTTCTCTTTCTCAGAACCGTGCTAGGGACAGTTACAGATGAGGATCTTTTTCCTTCCAAAGTGAATCACACTGCAGTAATGACAAGGGACAGCTAAAGGGTTTTAATGATTTACACCAAACTAATAAATATTTTAATGAAGACACAGTTGAACTAGAAGGCATAAAATCAGGCCTGTAGCTCAGAACTTAGAGCGCTCTCAGATTGTGGGAACTTCAGTTGTTTTGCTCTTGCAGTTTTTAGAGGCAATGTCAGCCCTCTGCTCTCAACTCTTGCTCTGTTGCAAACTTCTGCTGAGAACACCATGCAACTCTGTGCAAGGAGTTTTGCATGGGGAATCTGTGTTAACTCTTTCTAATAGTCACTCACAAGGGCTGCCAAGAGATCTTCAATGAAAGTCCAGCTCGCATCCAGCCCTTTTACTCTCACAGTGGTCTGGCTATTAAACTGCGTGAAGCTAGTATCCACTTGGAATGAAGTCACTCAAATTCCCTGCACCATAATTTACTCAGAGCACCTGGTATTTCCTTAAAGAACCTATGTGTGCTGGTGCCTCTGATCATCATCATGCACTTTATCAACTGTGTGTTCCTCAGAGTTAAAGACAGTTCATGGAAGGAAAGAGTCTGTGGAAAAAGACAGACCTGGATATGAGCCTTGGCTTCATTTCCCAGATTATAAAGTATTAAATTTAAACACACACAAACACACACACACACACACACACACAATTTTTGGAATAGATACTTACTGAGAAAAAAAATTAAAGATAATGTATTTCATTTTGTAATATATATATATGTATATATATATATACATATATATATATATATATATATATATTGGAATTCTCCTTTCAGATACACTCACTTGACTTTATTTGACTCAAATCCTTTTTATTTCCTTGGTGAATATGATTCACAATTACATTTTCCCTTCTTTGGATGTCACTTTCCTTCACAATTCATTACATATACCCTCAATTTTCCTGTTAAAAAATAGGATATGTTTGGCTGGGGAGGCAGCTAGTTGATAAAGTACTTGCTGCACAAGCAGGACCCGAGTTTAGTCCACAGCAACCATGTGAAAAATGCAGACAGGCAGGCAGGGCTGCCTGTGGTCTCAGCCCTGGGGAGGAAGCGAGGGAGGATGACCTCTGGGACTCCTTGAGACCACCCTGTCACTGAACTAAAGTACTCCAAGATAGGACCCTGTTAAAATAACAGGAAGAGTGACTGTAGATGATGTCCAAAGTACGTCATTGTCTTCCATATGAATAGACAATTGTGCACACGTACACTCATTATCCATATATAAATTCAAATTGCATAAAATATAAATGGCACACACACTTCAGTCTACAGGTGCTGTCTCTCATCAAATAACAATTTTACTTTCTTGAAGAGATTGATCACCTCTCCACTTACCTTTTCACTAATGGATGTCTTCATTTATTATTTCACTAACCAATTACTAAATATCTGATATTTGCCAATACTTATGGTTGATATTAATTGAATATGAATGAAGATTTCATAACATAGAATTAAGACATTTAGTTTTAAAGAAAAGTATAATTTTATGCTGTAATATATCTGACTTTACAACTGTAGAGTAAATTGATTCTCTGAAGGAAAAGCCTGATCATCTGTAGACAAACGCCTCTCCCAGACTGAGTGGTATTACCCAGGATCACCTTGCAGGGAAAGATGAGGAGCTGGGAAAGTCCTATGCCACTCCCCACCTGTCCATTGGCCTTGGATGTGAAAGAGGAGGGGCTAAAACTATTTAAACTGGGGGCACCAGGAGGCTGGCCCTTTTCTCTCCCCCACTGACCATTTGGATCCAACCACTGGGAAGCTGCAAGATTCAAGCCTCCTGGATTTAGTAATGTAACTTGCAGAGGGGAGGGTGGGTGCCCATATTCTGTAAGTAACCCCCTACCCACTGCTCTGTTAGTAAGCCCAAGTAAACTAGTTAGAATTAGCCTAACTGTGAGTGGAGAAATTTGTGTGTTTGTCACAGGACTTGGGGAGAGAGGGATTAAACATAGTTTGCCTCTCCCAAGAGAAATTTTAATAACAACAACTGATACATACAAACTCTACAGAAATACTTGCTGTTATCTCACTCCCTAGGTACTGATTCCTGAATAGGGTGATCTTTATCACCTATCTGATGAAAGGGTGATGAAAGAATAAAAATATTGAAAGACTTTCTTAGACTTGAAGAAGAAATGAGGAAGCAAACTTTGAAGATAAGAGCATGCTTTAATAGATAGCTGTGGACCATGACTGTGACAAATGAATGTCTCTGAGACATATGTAGAAACCTGATTTACAAGCACTTAGATAACAGAGTTAGAAAGGAAACAAGGAGGGATGAAACCAGCTTTCTGCAATGACATAGAGATGTTCTGAGACAGGAACTCCAGAGAGGGAATGAAGTTTGTAAGGGGGAAGGTAATATATACCTCAGTAATATATACCTCAGTAATACCTCGGCAATATACACCTCGGTAATATACACCTCAGTAATATGTACCTCAGTAATATGTACCTCAGTAATCAAAACCAACAACTCTAGTAGATATTCGCTTCATGAGGTCTGAAAAAGTAGAGGTTGAGGGGATTGCACATTTGACAATCATGAAAAATAATGCCTGTTAAAGCTCATGAGGTAAGAGGTAAACATATTTTCTAGAAACAACTGTATCAAAAGAAATAATCTAAAATGAACCAAAAAAAACCTTATCTAGAAGGAATAAAGGGAGGAGGGAATGGACCAAAAAAAAAAAAGTTGTGTGAAGATAGTTGGCTGGTATAGGAGTAAAATCACATGGTTTTAAAGTGTGAAGAAGAAAGACTTTATGTAGGAGAGTTGGCTGTGCTTAAAATTCCAGGGAGTCCAGGACAGATGGGTAGAAGTGAGGACCCTGTGATCAGCATCTCGGGATTATTAGTTCCACAGAGAGGTTCAAGACAGTAGAAAGGATAGAAATTATGTTTGATTGAGGGAAGTGAAAAGGGCGTCATGGAGACAAACTGTGGCGTTTGGACTAGTTAACAAAGGCCCAGAGGTTAGGGTGCTGTGGAGATCAGAGGACTGCTGGCAGAGGCCTGACTCTGAGACCATGCTTTCATTGGTCACTGGGCATTGGTTTGTGCTTGTTTTGCCTGGTAAGGGCACACGCATACGTCAATCTGACCTACAGTTCCTGAGCCCATTTAACCCTTCCATCAGATCTGTGGGAGTAGAAATAGCACACCCCCAGAGGTCAGGAGATCTCCTCACCTTGCCCATCCCTTCTCATTTAATCTCCACTATGATGCAGGAACAGACTGTACTTGGAGATTTCCTGTTTTTCTTAATCAATTTCAAAACATGTCTTTCCAAGACCTCTAGGAAATGAAATAACTTTGAAATTCCTGGTGATATCACAGTTCGCATTCCGTGGCTCTAACCTCTTAAAAGCATAAATCTCAGATTCTATACATTGGCTTGGAATACTGTTGTCCTGTTTCCTTTAAAATATATATCTTTTTTTTTTTCCCAGAGGCTCAAGAGGCTCTGTTTCCTTATGTTCAGGTACCAGTCCCGACTCTTACAATCTTTCTTCCTTATCTTCTGCAAGGATCCCTGAACCAAGGGTGGGTGAATTTTACTATAGGAGACCTGTCCAGGGACCTGAGCTCTACAGTCTCATTCTATAAAACTTAACCAGTTGTGGCCTCCTGTGTGCATTGCACTCTGTTGTGCATGGAAGCTTTGCTGTTGAGAGTTGAGAGACGTAGCAGCGTTCTCTCTACCCCTGTTGTGCTGTGTTCTAGGAGCCTTAGGTCTAGAGGTTTCACTGCAGATGCATCATGTAAGACTGGGCGTCTCTCAGACACATATTCTTTGTGTGTGGCCAGTTGTGGAACTCTGTAATAGCCTCTGTTGCTAAAAGAAGCTTTTGTGATGAGTGATATATGGCATACTTGTCTGTAAATATAAGGATCTATATTAAGCATACAGTAAGAAATTTAATTTGTCTAATGGTAAATGATTACTATGAGGTGAGGAAGAATAGATCTTTAACGATGTGATTCTTGGAAGCTTGACTAGACTCCAGTGGATGAACCTGCATGACCAATACAAATACTGGAGCTGATAGGACTTAAAATATACAAGAGAGTACCTGAAATCTGGTAGGGGGTTATGGGCGTGTGGGGAGGGGGAGTGAGTTTAAATTTAAGATGTATTTTATGAAAAAAACAAGAACAATAAAAATAAAATCTGAAAATGGAAATTATCTTTAAGGTAGACTATGAGCAGCTATCTAAAATTTTCCTCTCCTAAAACAAGATTTTAAGCAGAAAATAGTCAATGAACAAAGAAAACCATCAACAACACATCAGTAAGTCTCCATGAGTTTTTCAGTTGTAAATTTTTATAATTTAATGTCTGCGTATTTTATGGTTTGATTAGAAAGATTTAAAAATTCATTTTCTGTACCTATTTTATGTTTCTTTCCTTTAGTTTTCTTTTTTTCTAATTTGGTTTTCTGAGATAGATTCTCCTTTTAGCACAGTTGGCCTAGAAATCACTATGTAGATCAGGCTGGTCCCTGTCTCACATAGATCTGCCTGCCTCTGTCTTCTGAGTGGTGGGATTAAAGGTGTGCCCCACTATGCCTGGCCCTGGTTATGTTCCTTAAATTAAAATAAGGCAGAATTAACAGAATGACAGAGCTTCAAGACAGTTAGTACATTACTCAAATGAACTATGAAATGTAAAAAGAGATATTTACTAACAGCATCAGTATTTTGCTCTGGTTATGACAGAGAGAGAGAGAGAGGAGAGAGAGGAGAGAGAGGGAGAGAGGGAGAGAGAGAGAGAGAGAGAGAGAGAGAGAGAGAGAGAGAGAGAGAGAGAGAGATACTCCTCTTCTGGGCAGTTATTTTTGGAACTTGGTGAGCCATGCAGCAGAACCATCTTTACTGACAATCCTGGGAAGATTTCAAAGATGGTATTTCAGTTACCACCTACTGGAGTTCAGTCTCTCAGGAAGTTAGGAGCTGAAACCAGGAGACAATCTTAATGACTGTAATCTGTCTCCACCACAGGAGACTGAGATGATCATTTTCTGAGAGTGAACACCGGATAATGCTACAGTTACATTGACCAGACTAGGTGCGTGGTGGCACTTACCAAGCTTGTGACAGATGTTAGATGATATTCATGAAAAACAATGCACATTAATGAAACAAATATACCCAATATTGACTTACGCTTTTAAACAGAGAAAAGTCCCATGGCTTCATTGTTCTTGTTTTATTTATTATAACAACACAAATAAATGGAACATAATAATAATCATAAAGAAAAGAAGGGCTTATCACAGTCTTTTAAAACACCAGCATACTGGCAGGTAGCCTCCCTCTGCAAAGTCATGGGGGAGTTGAGCCATTTCCTAACATTCTTAGTGTTAGTTTCCTCACATATATAATGTGCTGTGTTTACCCACAACATCTTGGGGAGGAGTATATGAATGAAAGTGATTGTAAAGAAATTATATTTTAACACACAGGTAGACTACGTTTGCTAGGATCATTATCTGTGCATCTGTATATAATTACAAAATCTTCATTTACATCTAAATTGTGCATTTCTAAAACACTGTGAGATTTTTAAATATGGAAGTTGTATTAACATTCATAAAGCTTATAGAACTTAGTCTGAGAGGTAAAATTGGACATTATAATGGAAATCTTGTAGCCAGAGACCTGCTTAGACACATAGTCTTGCTGAGTTTTGACACTGTCTGGAGGAAAAAGTGCCATACCATGTGAAGATAAATACTGCTCCATTAACAACAACTGCATGCCTGTGACAGACAGACATAAGAAGACACTAGATCTCTATGACAGACCCAGATTAAAACCAGTCAACTAACTCTGCTCCCTTGGATGAATTCTTATAAACTTTGAAATTATAATTTAATTTCTGGACAGATTTGCCAAGCACACCCATTGACAGGAAAACACCATGACAGAATCTACTTAGTACATTCTATTTCTTAGTATAAACACTAAATTACAGGGAAGAATTATAATTTAGATGTAAAATTCTCACCCAAAAGATTAACAGGGTTTATTCCTCTGAATCTTGCTCACTTTCAGGTGTCACCCTGACTTCTGAAATGCGTCAGCATTTTTAGATATCCATTCTCTGGGAATTTATGACATTTCCTAATTAGCAGCCTCACTGTCAGGTCTCTCTGGTGACAAGCCAAAACTTCTTCAGGCAATGTCCTTCAGTAAGTGTCCTTGCAAATTGAAACAAAGGCCTCTAGTCATGATGTGAATGAGCTGAAAGGTTCTTTGGGCATTCATTGACCTCATAAGAATCACCTTCAAGATTGTGAATATGGCAGTCTTTGAGAACAGATACTGTAACTTCTTATAACTCGATATACACTCTTTCTTTCCCTTCTAACCCCAAAACCTTCCTTTACTTCTTTCATGCCATGAAACCACAGAACCACAGGTGACTCTAGCTAGAATGGATCGGGCAGATGGATATCAGGGGTCCTACTTTGCTTTAGTATCAGCCAGTTGCAGGCAGAACCAGTGTCAGAAAAGAGCATGTCCACAGCTTGGGCCTTGTCCTGGGCCTCCTAACACAATCAGCTTCAGGCAGAAAGGGTTCCCTTTAGCACTGTTTCAGAAGTTCACACTCGCAGCTTGTTGATTCTGGACCAGTTGTGGGACAGCATATCACAGCCCCAGAAGCATGTGCAGGAGGGTGTTCATTCCATAACACACATAAAACGGAAATGAAGGAAAGGATAGGGCCTAGACTTAACCTGTAAATTAGTGACCTGTGTCCTACATACAGGCCTCACTACTCAAGTTTCCTAGCTCCTCTTTCACGAGTTCTGCCATGTACATTTGCAGAAGATCCCCATTCAAACCTTCAAACTCCCCTCTTTTTCCTGGAGCTCTTTCAAAGCACACAGTTCCTTCTACTGTGAATTTGCAACCTCAATGTATCAGGAAAAGAAAATTTAAAAATGATCTCAAGAGACATTAAGTATATTCTAAACTAATCTTTGTGCCTCTATGAAAGCATCCACTGTGTGATTGCCGTTTGTGTGTGTGTGTGTGTGTGTGTGTGTGTGTGTGTGTGTGTGTGGACTGTCATTGTCCAGCCTTTTGGGTAAGATCAAATACAGTGTATTTATGCACATGAGGAATATATGTGCACATCAAGAATTGTAAGGTGAGTTTGGATTGATAGAATTAGTGAATTCTCTTCAGCTAGTATAGAACACCTCTTTAGCAACTACACTAGCAATTTCTAGATCTTCATTTTCTCATTTATAAATAATGATCACAGCTTATGTAATTTATTGTTATCAATGTTTTCTGATGTGTTTGTCTGAAGAAGTAAATTGTCATTTGTAGAGATGGATTAATACATTTTGGGCATGTTATAGGAGTTCTGGATGCTGACAGGGTCTGAGTTAGCATTTGTATGGCATTAGTAATTGATTTTCATTAGACATCAGTTTCATATTTAGTTCTTTACCCTTTGCTGTTCTTTGCTCATTGTTATTGCCTTCCAAGGTGCCACCTAATTACTGACTTCCTAGATGATAACTAGAAGGATATCCCTGGGTCTTCTTGGTTCACTGCTTTATTGACAACACCTGGAATAGTGGCAGACCAAGAATTAGGAGAAGTAGGAATGACAGGGCCGTACTGGGAGGCAGAGTCGGGCGTATTCTCCTCATTTCAAAAGAAAGGAAGTTGAAGCCTAAATTTGCTCTGGAATTTTTCAAAAACTGACGAACTAAGAATTCCCCAAATTAATTAAAGAACTAGTGGCATAGGCAAGCAAACTTTGTTACAGGGGAGCCTATCTTGGGTTATTAACTCAGCAGCAAAAACACTCTGGAAAGATTGGAGCACGGACCATCTCTAGACAATATGATCCATTAAAGGTTTAGGTGATATAAGCCTTGTAGTTAGGCTAGACTTTGTGATTACTGTATTAAGTTGCTTCTATCTAATGAAATATTTAAAACTTAACATGATTTGGGGGAAGAACTGCTGGGATATATAAAAGTATAGACGATAAATCACACGCCACTTCAGAGCCTACTCATCTCACTGTGACAGACACAAAAAGGATGTTTAACAGGCAACTTTGATCATAGTAAGGAAGTTCTGGATCCCACGGCAGACCACTATGAGATTCTTATGCAGGTAATACTTCTGAATAATATGCTCTTATTTGAAAAATTGTCTTTCCAAAGTTTTCATTTTTAGTGTCTTTCTTGATTATTTTCCTTGTCCTACATCCTTACTCTGACTCTATATGACACATATCTCACTTACATTATGTAGAATATTTCATTATTAATTTATTCTGTTCTATCTTTTTTTCTTCTTAAGGACCAAGTTGTGCCTTCTTCATCTGTGGATTCCCAGAGTCTCCTTGTCCTTTTGTCTTTGGAATGTGGCTGTAGTGCCGCTGTTTGAACATTCAAGATTCAGTTGGATTCCTTGTTGTGGATAAGGCCACAGGAAAATGACTCCTGACTTCAGTCCACAAAATCTCTCCCTCGAGCTTTCCAAACAGATCTTTGCCTTAGCTTTTGTGATGGGTTTCATTGTAATTCACTTGAAGGGACTATTTGCAATCTACTTCTGAAATTTGCTTATTTAAAATAAAATGTAGAGTCAGATCTGACATTTTAATAATCTTGGTTAGAAAGGCTTTTTGAGACCTTCAAAGTCTTCTCTTAGGCCTACCAATAACTTCTTCGCTCCCAAGAGCTCAGTTGGATTTATTGAACTTTAACAGAGGAGACAAACTCTTCAAAAGTATCAGAACTATATTTAGTGGTTCCCGAGATTTGTATAATTATCTGTCATATGTTGCTGTAATGCCAACGCCTCTGGAACGGACTTCTCAGTGCTTCCAGGAATGCTCTGATGCTAGTGCCCTCTGCTTCCCAGCTCAGACTCTGCTCTGTGTCTTAGAGTTTGTCATTTCCATCGTTAGCATCTCAGCTCAGCATTGCTAGGAAAAGGTGTTTCCTTCTTCCTAATTCTTAGAGCAACTACCATCAGTTTATGAAATTTGATTAAACTGCCTGAACTAACACATTGACACACAGACACAGCACACACAGCACACACAGATACAGAGACACACAGACACACAGACACACACATACAGACAAACACACACACACACACACACCAAGAATCAAAGACACACAGATGCACATTGTGGGGAGAGAGGGAGGGGAAGAGAGAGGGTTCATTGCTCTTAGCTAGAAAGACTGAGAGCATGCGCTTTCTGCTCTTCCCACCTCTCCTTTGGAAGGACATTTTCCCTTCTGATTCTTTCCCTCTCCTTACTTAATCTCATTTAATGGAGATAGAATCAGGTGTACCTATTGATCACATACACCCTTCTCCTGAGCAGAGCTGGGGAATTAGAATGAGACCTTTCAGTGTTCTTCACTCTCCACATTTGCTCTGGGTACAGTTCAATTGCATTTGTATCTTTTTGTAACAATTGTACAACTCCATTGGCTCAATTAGTGATGAGTTAAGGGAACAAATTAGAAGCCAAGGAGCTTCAACTAGCATCCTAACCTAGCACTGAGTGTATGCATACAAATATAAATAGGCAATGGTCATATAAGAATTTTAAAGTAATATTCTTTTCTGTGTATTTGAGAAGAAAAGAACACTGATCAAAGAAAAGTAGATATTTTCCAGATCTAAAAGGATGGTGGCGCATGGTTGTACGGGTGCTGAGAGCTGTGGGCGTCCATCCTCTTTCCCTGGGAACACGTCTCTGTTCTACATATGACACATCACAGCAGAATCTCTGTAGTGACTAAAAAGTGCATGACATGTCTCCTTCAGATAGTGCTGATGGAATTAAATGACACTAAAGGCATGACAACAAGAGAGTGAAAATGGGCACTTGGTATGTCCTGGGACATAAAACTTTGAAGGCCCAAAACTATGTGGAGTCCCAAGGAAAGTCAGGCCATTATAAGTAGCACTGATGTGGGAAGCACGTGGTACCCTGCTTCATCAAAAGCTTTTACACAGTGTCGTTCTGTGGATGTTGTATTTGCCAGTGCGAGTGGGAGAAGCAATGGAGAATAACAGACTAGTGCTGACCAAAAATAAGTTAAACAATAAACAAGTTCCATTATAGAAGTGATAGAAATTAGGACATTTCTATAAATTGTTATTCTGTCTAAATTATGATGAAGCACATCTATCTGCCTACATAGGCAGACTTAAACCACAAATGCATACTATTATCAAATGTTGACTGATACTGATAATTCATGGTATGATCAGAAATAGTCTGGAATTCCAGGATAACAAAAGATTCACAAGAACAACAGTTATATAGAGAATTTCAGAGAGGAAGTAAGCACACTGGCAAGGGTGATTTGAATGGAGCCTGTGACGTTTCTATATTTTCTAAAGCATGATTATTATGCTTTAGATTATGATATACAGTTATACAAACAGGATATACACATGATTATACATATATGATATACAATATATAACATAAAATATATATATATATATATATATATATATATATATATATTATGTTGGTTCCTCAACAAATACGAAGCATCATGAGTTTGAGGTTAGTCTGGACCACACAGTAAGACCCTGTGTCAATTATTCAAAAATAATTATGCTGGTTTATATCTCAGTTAATAGTGTATTTATTCTAGAATTTTGTTTATGAGTAAGACATTACCTCAGGATAAAGAACCTTGAATTATAGGCACTAAAAGATTCTACCAAAATTCCTCAAATTATGAATGAGAGGACAGGATGAATGAGCACACATCTCTGTAATTCCCAGCCCCTTCACTGGTGAAAGGAACCAGTGAGCCACCATTCTTTGCTGTTGTTTTTGCTGCTGTTGCTGCAGCTAATCCTATACTGACTAATCGATGTCTTTTTGTATGCTGTGGCCATAACTTTTTGTGTACTCCACATAAGTAGCAACATCAACTCTCTCACAGGTCAGTTCATCCTATTTCACAATCCAGAAATTCCAGGTCTCCCTCACCTTCTACTTAAGCAACATGGTTTCAAGTTCAACACTTTTTCATACTGTCCTTGCTTCCCTCCCAGCAGCAACACGCTTATTCCTAGCAGATGATCTTACCTGAACACACAGAGAAATTGAAAAGAGCATTTCATTTCAAGACAGCCAGTCTCCAGCCCTTGAACTGGAGAGCTTGCTTCTCAGAACTTCCCTTTTGGGGAAATCTGAATCCTTATTTCGACATTAAAGGTGTATATCATTAAACACCAAAGTTCTGAGAATACCATCAAAATCACCTTTTATCCCATCTCTTTTCGTTTTTTGTTAATTCACTAAACTTTATTCCATTTGTGAAGGGTCCAATGAAAGAAGCTATCAGCAAAATAATCTATAACCACATCCACAACCCTTGCTTCAAGAATGCACTTTGGGAATTCATTTTACAGCTAAACTTTCATGGAATGATGCAAGAAATAGATTATCTTTCATAGTCCTGTTGGCAATAAAGAAAAAAAAAAGAATGGGGCATGCTGAGAATTCCTCAACAGAGAACTGGCTAAATAATTGATGTCATAGTGAGAGACCATGAAATTGAAAATAAAGAGTGCAAACTGTCTATGAACTTCACGGGAAATCTTTCCAAGACAGGTTAGGGAGAGATCAAAGCAAAAAATACGAGAAAGCAGGCAAATAAGACGACTTCTATTTAGAAAAGAGCAAGTAACCAGAATCAATATTTTTAGCTATTGGGGTTAGAGTTGAAACTGGGCAGGAACGGAGAGTGGCAGCAGGAGAGATTCGGCCCTGTGCAGCCTAGTGTAGTCCTTGGGTTTTAAACCATGAAGATTCGTTATCCCTTTGTACATTTACATTCAAGGACCTTATCTCCATGTCTTGCCCCAGGAACCTCCTGACTCTTTCAAATCCTTGACTTTTGAAAGCTCTACAGGATTACTTTACTCCTTCCTGTCCAGCTTGAAATTGCCCCCTGTAACATGTGAAATGCTAGTCCATCAAGATGGAAATCTCCCAATTGATGTATATTAACTATTCATCTTACTCAATTCTTTCCTTGACTGTTTTCCTGGAAACCCCACACTCCCCTTCTTTACAATACATGGTTAGCTCTGGAGATTTGAGACAATCTTATTAGATTTCTAAGGATAGGTACCAACTCCATCTAGTTAACAGTAGTTATCAGAGTCTGAAGCATCAGACTCAGGAGTTATCTGTTCTCCAAGTCTACTCACTGATTTCCATTTTATATTACCAAGTATGTTATGGAGATAATTAATAAATTAACATTCCTATCATAGAGCTACACTGACCTCAAATTTCTTACACCCAATGGGCCATTCACTGATTCTATTTATATATTACCTTGGAAATCTTACTCTGTACAAGTCCTGAAGTCATTGCCTGTTTTCTATAAATTTGCATTATCTCCTGCAATCTCTTGTCTTTGGCTGTCAGCCCATGCATCTTTCTCTTCCAATTTCTCTGCTGAGTGATTCAAATTTCTAAATTTTTCTACGTTGGTATCAGCCCATAAACGAATGCAGTCATCTCTAATACCTAAAATAGTGTTACTGCTTCATGTGCCTTTTACCTACACTGCCCTCCTCAGGGCTACATCTCTCCATCTTGGACTCCCACAGATGATACCAGACAGCTGTCTACATTCACCTTGTGAGTCTGTAGTCTGCTCCCTTAATCTTTATCTCCCAAACAGAGGCTATGTCATACCTTTATGCAAAGCACATCCCACAATACAATTATCTTCTTTACTAATTTTCCTTTTTCACATAGAAAAATACTACAGACTCATTGGCTTGAAGAACATTCATATATTTTATTAGCTCACAGATTTTAGTCCTGGAGTACAAAGAAAGCACAGACAGGAACTCTACAATGTTAGACTCTCACGTTGATAGAAAGATGTTATCCAAGTCCTCAGGTTCACTTGTGGATCCAAGAACTCTTCAGAATGAGGTCACATTAGGTAAGGGGATTTCACACCCTCACATCTCTAGAACACAGTGCAGCTTCCTTCTTGGTCCAAGAGAGTAAACACAATTTTTCTGCCAATCTGTTGAAGAGTCTCCTTTTATGTAACCTCACTTGTAATTCAATCCCACTGAGTATGATCTTCCTTTATAAAATTGTCTGTACCATGCAACGCTAGTTATTTCTGGTAGTTATCATTTATCATAGCCAGAGTTCATGCACACAATAAGGAAAGATATGAAAATGGTCATTTACAGGACAGTTGGATATTTTTGCCCCCCCCAATGAAAATGCCATACATGTACACAATAGAGATATATTCAGCTGTAGAGAAAAACAAAATCTAGGGCTGGAGAGATAGTACAGTGATGAAGAGCACTGACTGCTCTTGCATAAGAATTGAGTTCAGTTCCCAGTGCCCACATAGGAGCCTGTTATTCTCTAATGACCACGCTGGACATCATACAACATGGGCACACTAATATGCATGCAGGCAATGCACTCATACACATAAAATGAAATAATGTTTAAAATATTTTAAAAAGAAAAAACAATAATTTTAAAAATGTTTAAAAATAGAACATCAAAATGATGAAATGTAGGTAACTGGATGGAACTGGAAACTGTTACACTGGCTAAGGTAACCTAGACTTCAGGAAAACAAGCAGCTCATGATCTCATTTATGTGCGATTCCTAGAACTGAATTTTTAGATGTTAGCAAAGAGACCAGAGGGGAATGAGGCGGAAGGAACTCAAGAGAGGGGATAGTAGGACACACATGCACTTAAGGGGAAGCATTAAAGAGGGTGGAATGGTATCCGTGAAGAAGGAGGGAGATCAAGGAATCGAGGTAAGTAAACTAGGGCTTCTGGAAAACCACAGAAAAAGTTATTCTTTCATAACCCTTCTTAAAATTATGCATATACTATATGTGTGAATGTATGCATAGCTAATGGTATCCAATGAAAGTCACAATGGCAGGCAAGGGAAATCTCCCTCTGAGATTTTGGACAATATACTCCAAGACTCCTGAAGTTACAACAATTGTTTCAAACCCCTGCCTCCCAAGGCTGAGGGATCACTGTGGGAGAGGAGGTGGAAAGACTGAAAAAGCCAGATGGGGTGAATGACCACAAGGACACAGTCTTCCAGACAGCTGGTCAGTTACTCATATGAACTCAAAGCATGCACAAGTCCTATGCAAGCTCAAACCAGGCAAAATCCCAACATAGACATGAGGAAGTGGTTAAGAATCCTAACTCAATCTAAGAGGATCTTTTGGCAACTGATGGCTGATGGGACAGGGAGACACAGTATCTTACTGTGATGGTCTCTTGGTGGATCCAATGAATGTACCCACACTGAAGGATATTTGAGGACACAAACAGATTCTGGAGTTGATATATATGGACTATATATACTCATATTTACTCATATATTACATATATATATTTATATATGTACATTAAGTTGACTGGGGGCAGTGGTGAGAGGTGTGGACAGGGGAAAGGATCTGAACACTATCAAAATATATTGAATGAAAATCACAAAAAAATCTATGAAATAATAAAATTATTTTTAATAAAGATAGTCTAAGAGACTCCCCAATACTATAAGCTACTGTCACAGCCCATGGTTGACTCCAAGAACTTAAAAGTAAAATCCATTTGCTGATGAATAAACCACACATTTTGGAAAGAATTTTTTAAGAAATTGAGAAACTGACCTAGACGCATCCTCCCGCAAGAGTAGTAGCTTAATAGTGCTATTCAAACTTCCATGGGTGAAACTGAAACAGTGGTCCTACCCAACTCTAAAGTCTATGAACCACAGCCATGGTCAGCCCAGGAAGCTTTCTTTTGGTGCACTTTTAATTATGGCTAATCAACATCTGTTTAATTGGAATTAAGGACTGCTAAATAGGAGGGATACTGTAAACATTGCCATGACTAGAGAGTTTCTAGACCCTAGAGAGGAACACATTACTGCTACTTTCCTGAATTAATGTAATTTCTTAATATAATCCTATGTTCCTTATAAGTGTATCCCTCACCACCTACTATAGAACGTTTTTTTTTTTTTTGGTTGAAACACAAAGAGGCTATTTCAGAGATTCACAACTGATTGAAATACACGTAATAAGGATAATGTTGTAGCCCCAATTCATATATCTGCATTGCAACCTCTACAACCAAAGTTCAGGGAGCATCACAGAAGAAAGATTTTTAAGTCAGAAAAATGGCATGCCTACTGCTAGATAATAGGCATGCACGGGGAACCTCCACAGGATGGGAGCTGAATGACATCTGTGTAATGATAAAACCAGTTGACATGGCAATGTGGAGGGGGAAATTTCAGAGGGTCCCGCCATTGGATGAAGAGCTACAGGCAACTGATGAATGCCTAGAGGCCAATAATCAGTTTTCTGTGGGGACGAATTACCTGAGAGGTCACTAATCCCAAGTGGTTGTCCCTATATGTTTTCACATGAGCTCTACTAAATGAACTCAGTTCATTCTATATACATATAAACACAATGTGTGTTTATATGTAAATTAATAATCAAAGAAGAGGATAAGCAAGTGAGAAGGAGTGGCCTGAGAGGATGTGGAGAGTGGGAAATGCTGAAAAGACAATATTCCTGTATGCAAGTCTCCAAAATTAAGAAGAGTGATTGAAAATAATTTGCTGACTACTGGAAGGTGGTAAAAATTAGGAGGAGGAGCCACATTGGAAGAAGCATGTTCCTAGTGCGCACTCTGTAGAGACACACCCTGTTCTCAGCCTTTCCTGTGTCGCCTTGAGGGAATAGCAGCTATGTTCCCTTACACCTGTCTTTTGCCCTTCTGCCCCGCAGGGACGGGTCCCACACGGCACCCTGCAGGAATGGGTCCCAAGGCCACAGCACCACAGAAGGAAACCTCTGAAAACTCGGAGAGTAAGAGATGAGACAAGAAAACAGGAGACAAGACATGAAGATAAGAGAAAAAGAAAAAGAAAAGAGTGACTGAGGAGGACAGCACAAGTGATATAGTTCTTATTTGCAAGCATGAGTTTGAACTTCAGAACTCACTGAAGAAGCGGAACATAAGGGCAAGCAAGGGTCATACCAGCCCTGAGCAGGCAAGGACAGGAAGATCCTGGGCACATGGCCAGCCAGGTCAGTAAAAGGTGAGCTCCTGGTCAATGAGAAATCCTGTCTCAAAGGAGGTAGATGGAACTCCAGAAGAAGACACTCAATACACCCAAACACCCCCCACATACACACATATACATACATACACGGATATACACATACACACACGCACACATCCACATGCATATGCACGCATACACACATACACTGTCCCCCCAATGCATGCACACAAATATAACAACAGATACACATGCAAAAAAGCAGAGAAAAATAAATCATTTCTTCCTTTAAATTGTTTCTCTCAGATCAAGGTCACAGGAATGTCAAAGCTAATACAATATGTAAGAATCCATGGAATACATTCTAAGAACTCAGTGCTAGGTAGTGACCATCTGTAAACACGATGTAAAATGGCAGAGTATACATGTTAACATTCCCTGTTGTTTTCATGCTGGATCCACAGATCACACTAGTAAAATATTGTTCTCATTGAATACTGTTTTCGGTTCCTAAAATCTATTTAAAGTCACCTACCAAGAGTGTTTTGAGCAAAACTTTTATCTTCTAACCCAAAATTTTACTAACTTATTTTAAGATTTTTCTTTTTCTTTTATTTGTGTATATGAGTGCTCTGCTTCATATATACTGGGTCACCATGTGTGTATCATGTCTATAGAGTCCAGAAGAGACCATCGGATCCCTTGGAACTGAAGCTACAGATGGTTGTCAGCCACCATGTGGGTGCTGGGAACTGAACCCAGATCCTCTGCAAGAGCAGCCAGCTCTTAACCACTGAGGCATCTCCCCAGCCCCATGTTTAGTAATGTAAGTACACACAATATTCCATGCTTTATACTGGACTCCAGAATGAGGACAAAGTGGTGGGAATGCCCTTGTCCTTCCAGAAGTCAGTGTCGGAGAGACCAGCTATGGACAACAGATAGACAGCTGCATTGTGATTCTCACTCAGGCTAGCCTCAGCCCCTTGCACTATTCTAGGATGCTTGCTAACAATCTGAGGATCCTGCTGGGAGATTTATTTTAGATATTGATTTCAGGTAACTGAGGGATTTCATGTGTCCTGTTCTTTGAATAGCCTTTTCTCTGGAGAACACCCAGATCACCTGCATCTTCATTCTAGTACATAATTAAAAGAACTCAGTGTGGGAAGAGGATCAGGCTGCCTTTCCTGAACCTGCCCTCCAGGGATACAGGAGGTTCTTCTGAGGAATGTCATTGGTCCCCAGAGCATGCTTACTCCTGGTAACAGGTTTAATGATGTGAAGATTGCAGATCATGTCCTCTCGTGATGTTAAGCATTTATAAAAACGTACCTCCTACATTATACAATTAAAATAACATCTGTAAAACAATCAGAAAAACGAGCATCAGGCACTTTTAGTGGTTAGCAGAATGACATTAATTCCATCAACAATTATTCAAGCAAACACAGATTTTTGTTCAGAAAAGCTAAGCCAAAAAAAAAAGCAATTTCCATTTCACTAAATTTTATATTTATATTTCATTGTTTCAAAATGGTTAAAGGTGAAAGCTAGCCATTAAGCTCCTACACTGAGAGAAACAAGAGAGTAACTGCATTTTCAAGGCCTGGTATATAACTACCAGGAAATTATAAGCTTAGGATTTACTGAGAGATACTAAAAGTCTTCCTTCTATTGCTCATCTAGTACGACCTTGACTGCTGCATAGCCTTGCCTTTCTTTCTTTCTTTTCATTTATGAAAAAACCTGCTTAACATGTTTGCTGTGGGGATTCTAGCTGCTATATGTCAGAGACATATACACAGCTAAGAGAAGGACAGACACTAAGAGAATCCACAAAGATGCTAAAAAGGTAAATGGAGAATGAGAGGCCAGGGAAGGATTTTAGAAATCCATACTTCCCGAGATAAAGAGATGGAATGATAATGTCCAAAACACTTGTACCTGCACAAATTTTCTAGAAACTCTGTGACTGAGGAGAACAATGGCAGTATTTATCTCTCCTGCTCATCGTTCATTCTTTAGTCCCAAGTATTTTTAAAATACACTTATATAAGACAAATGTTTATTCCACTATATCTTTCTTTTTTAGAAAAGGTTTTAATTATTGTTTTTATTCTATTTGTATGAGTGCATTGTCTGTGTATATAAAAGTGCACATGTGTCATGCAATGCCAGAGGAGCTCAGAAGAGGATGTCAGATCCCCTGAAACTGGAATTACATGGATGGTTGTTAGCTGCCATTTGGGTGTGGGAACTGCACGTTGATCTTCCGCAAGAGCAGTCAGTGCTCTTAATCTGTGGGCCATTTCTCAAGTCCCAAGTCAATATATTTTTCAATTAATTAAAGACAACATTGAAAATAATTTAGTTGCCCCCCCCCAAAACTAAAAAGGTCTAAAGTAAGTATTTTTGACCTAAAGTAAGTATGTACGGGAGATTTTGAGGATTGTGTTGAAGATGCATATTTCTTTTTGTCACAAATGTGTTCTTATTAGAAAGGCGTCTGATTGGACTTGTTCTGCTGGTTTGCTCAGTCTAAGGAAAGACTGTTTGCAAATGGTTAATAAATGCAGCACAGGGTCCCTGTCTGCTTTTAGAATGAGCCAATTTGGTATAATCAGATTTTCATCACTTACGGAGATAATTTTCTTTTTCTCCTTCCTCATTTGATTTCTGTTAATACACCTGCTGCAGTATAGTTAGCTGAGGGGGATTTGAATAATAACACTACTTTACATGTAAATGGTGCCTTTCATCCAAGCTTCAAGAAGCTCTCTGTAAACATTTTGGACTGAATATAGATTATAAGCATAAGTTTAAGCTCGGAAAATGGGGACCGTATGGGTAAGTGACTTGCCTAAGGTCACACATTAAGACAATGGCATCACTTAAAGAAGGCTCCTGGTCATTTGAAGATTTCATCTCTCTGGAGAGATGAACTTGTACACATTACATCTCACAACTCCCCTGCATCCTTCTTTACGGACCATTCATTAGGCCCATGTGACACACTGCTCCATCAGCTACTTCACATGATAATCTGTCTTACAATTTTCTGCAAATGTTGACAATTCATGTCATGAATTATATCATGTAATGAACTATATCACTATCACTATAACTCTCCAGGTTAAAGGCAGTGTTGTGACTGTATCTTGCCACATTTTAATTGTGAGAAGCTTAGCTTAAGAAGAAGGAGGAAATTCACAATTCTTATTTGCAAATATCTTCTTCAGGATAATTGAAATATGTGAGTTGATGTTAATGAGACATCAAGGCTGACAAGCAGCAGAATTTTAAAAATCTGGAATAGAAAAGACATTTCTACTCAATTATATAAGTATGAATTTTATCCTCATGACTCCCAGGAGGATAAGACAGGCTAACTTTGCTACAAAATACACAGTGTAGAATAATACATTATAAGACAATGATCTTACATTTTAATTTCTGCAAGTATAACATTCCTGAAACAAAGTTTCAGGTATGTTTGATTATATAAGGCACTCTACTCATAACTGACCCTCCCCTCACTTGGTCTTCAGGAGTGAATTTAACAGTCTCTTCAAGGGACAACAAAAGGAGGAACCCAGTACCCTTTTGTACTGTCCTGTCCTGTGGAATTTTGACACCAACCCTTATTCAGTTCTTGGTGTGACCTGGGAAGATCACATCCTGTCTTGATCACAATCCCTGGAAGTGAAACAAAGTAGTTAGTGGGATGCTTCACAAGCTTCTGGTAGAGAATAATTTTCATGAATGTTCTGTGAATTGGCCATCACATGACTGATCTTAAGAGTTATACACCATGGTTTCAATGCTAGGATATTACTATCATGTACACAAAATTGGACAGGGATAGCAGGGGCATACAAATGAGGAGATAACATGCATTAAACTCACAATAATCAGTTAGATTCAAACTCAGAAACTCAAAAAACTCAGAGGAAGGAATCAAACAGGGTTTGGAAAAAATGAAACAGAGACTATCAAATCCTGAAGACAAGCTCAGGGATATGAATCATGTCTTCAAAGAACATTTGAAATCTCAAACAACCCTAGAACACAATATGCAAGACCTATGGGACACATTAAGAAGAACAAACCTACAAATAATAGCTCTAGAAGATGGAGAAGACATCTAGGTAAAAGGCACAGAAAGTATTTCAAACCAAATATTAGAAGAAAGCTTCACAAATATAAAGAAAGGAATACTTATCATGCTCTAAAGAGGCATTCAAATGATCAAGAGGACAAGATTAGAAAAGAAAGTCCTCACATAATAGTCAACCCACTAAATTCCAAAACAAAGGCAATATATTGAAAGCTGCAAAGAGAGAAAGATCAAGTTAACTTCAGAAGAACTACTGATTTTTCACTGGAGACTATGAAAGTCAGAAGGGTTTGGACTAATGTCTTATATGTCATGAAAGAACACAGATTCCAGCTCAGACTACTATATTCATCAAAAAGATCAGTTGTAATCCAGGAAGAAAGAACAAATTTCCTTAATAGTGCAGATTTAAGGTATTTATGTCCAAAGGTAGTCCTAGAGAATACTTGATGGAATACACCAGTCTGAAGAGACAAACGCTCTCAAGACTGCACAACATAAAACTGAAGAATTCCAGAACAATGAACAAAAGAAGGAAATGATACTCAGCACCAATGTAATAAGAATTGGTTCATCAATAACAAATCTGAATATTTGTGGTCTCAAATCATCTTTAACAAGATTCAGTTAGAAAACATGATCTGTCAGTCAATTCCTTCACCATCAATGACTGACATCACCTTAGGGTAAAAGGATGGAAAAATGTGTTCCAAGAAGATACAACTAAGAAACAAGTAGGTGTAGCTAGTCTAGTAACTGACAAAATAGACTACAGACTAATGCTTGTCATAAGAGACAGAGATGGGCACTTGGCATTCATTTAAGGAAAAATACACCAGGAGTATTTCAGAACCCCAAACCACACATAGAGCAACCAGTTTTATAAAAGGTAATCTATTAGATATAAAATCACATGTTGACTGCATCATAGAATAGTGAGTTTAATACTCCACTGTCACTGATAGCTAGGTTGGCAATACAAAAACTAAATGGAACTAAACCATATCATAAATCAAACGGACCTAATAGATATTTACAGAACATTCCACCAAAATACCAAAGGACAGACTTTACTCACAGAAGCTCATGAAAAGTTTTCCAAAACTGGACACATGTTATATAGGACACAGAGCAATTCTTCATGGATTTAGGAAAACTGAGATATTGTCCTGTACCCTATCTGACCACAAAGGAGATAAGGTAGATATCAACAATAGAAATGACAATAAGTCCACAAGCTCATGGAAACTAACACCAGTTTATTGCATGAAAACTTGATCAAGAGAGAAATCAAAAATGAAATATTAAACCCCCAGAATTGAATGAAAGTATAAGTACAAAATACCAAAATCCACAGGGCACAATGAAGGCAGTCCTGAGAGTAAAATTACAGTATCAAGTGTCTCTGCCAGAAAATAAGAGAGATCTAATGTTAAAAACCTTAATGATTGATGCGTCTGAAGGACTTTGAAAACCAAGAACAGAAAGCAAATAAAAAGAAAAGATGGGAAGAGACAAATAAATCAAGTCTGAAATTAATGAAACATAAATGAAGAAATCAATATGAAGAATCATTTAAACGAAGACGTGGTCATCAGAAAAGATCATCAAGATTGACAAACATTTAGCTAAATTAACCAATAAATTCAGAGGTGAAAAGGGAAACATTAAAACAGACATAGAGGATACTCAGAAACCCGTAAAGGCATGTTTTAAAATTGTATCATGGGGCTAGGGAGCTGGCTCATCAGTTAAAAGCACTGGCTGCTCTTGCAGAGGACCTGGGTTCAATTCCCAGCTAACATGGAAGCTAACAGCAATCCATAACTCCAGTTTCAGGGGAATCTGATGCCTTCTTTTGATTCCACAGGCATCGAATGACAATGGATGTATATAGACACATGCAAGCAATACACTCATACACACAAAATAAAAATAGTAAGTATTTAAAAAATCTATGTCACACTAAATTTCAAAATTTAAAGAAAGTGGAAATTTTTTAGATATGTATGGTCTACCAAAGTTAAACAAAAATGAGATAAATCATTTAAAGAAACCCATAATAACTAGCGAAATCCATGCAGTAATTAAAAATGCTCGAACTAAAAAGGGACCCAGATGGTTTGAGATTAGAATTCTACAAAATACTAAGGACTAATACCAATATTCAAATTATTCTGAAAATAGAAAGGAAAGAACTTTCCTAAGTTCTTTCTATGAAGTGAGTATTATTCTGATATTATAACCAAAGAACTAATAAAAATAAGAAAATTATAGGACAATCTCTCTGTTGAATGCAGATGCAAAAACTCTCAATAAAATACTTGCAACTAGAATTCAGAAAGACATTTAAAAATACTATCTACCATTTCCAAGTAGGGTGCCAAGAATGGTTCCATATATATATATATATATATATATATATATATATATATCAGACTAAAAAACAGATTCCAATACATAAACCAGATGATTATCATTATATGAAGAAAATGTCTTTGACAAAATTCAGTTTCTAGACATGATAAAATCTGCAGAATCTAGGAATGTATAGTATGTATCTCAACATACTAAAGGCACTAAACAATAAGGCCACAGATAACATCATACTACATGGAGAAAACTCAATGAGTCCCCAGTAAATCCAGGCACAAAACAAGGATGTCCAGTCTGGTCAAGATAATACTCAAAGTCTTAGCTAGTACAATAAACAAACAAGGGAAATGAAAGGGATAGGAATCAGAAAGGAGTATTTCACACCATCCTTATGTCCATATGACATGATTTCCTACATAAAAGACCCTAAAACGCCAGCAGATAACTTGTAGAACTGATAAATATTCAGCAGTGTACAAGAATATAAAATCAACACACCAAAATTAATAGCCTTACTATATATCAACAATAAATTTACTGATAAAGAAGTTAGCGAAAAAAATCTAATTCACAATAGCACCCAAAACTATAAAATATTTTGGGATAAATCTAACCAAAGAAGTGAAATACATGTATAATTGAAAATTTGAGATATTGAAGAATGGTAGAAGCTATCAAAAGATGAAAATAATTCCCCTGCGCATAGATCAATAGGATTAATATCGTGAAACTATTCATTCTACCAAAAGCAATCTACAGGTTCAGTGCAATCTCCATTAAAATACTAAACATTTCTTCATATAAATTGAAATAAAATCTCAACTTTTATGAAAGCACACACACACAAAACAGCAGCAACAATAAAAATAACAGCATAGCCCTAACAATCCTGAACAATCAGGTTTCACTATGCCTGATTTCAAAATATACTACAGAGCTATAGCAATACAGTGATCAATGAATTATATTTGAGGACCAAGATTTAAATCGACCTGAGTTTTAACAAAGTGGTCAAAACCATGTATTGACAACAGCCAGCATTCAGGAAATGGTGCCTGTCAACCTGGATAGACACAGGTAGCTAGATCCCTTTATCTCAACAGAATGTCAACTCCAAATGATTAAGTATCTCACATATATCTGGAGACCATGCATCTGACAGAGGGAACAGTAAGAATACATTGGAAGCTATAGGCACAGGAAATATTTTTATGAACAGGACCCTAAGAGAACAGGTACTAAAACATCAGTTGACAAAAGAGGCCTCATGAAACTAAAACATTTCTGTAGGTCAAAGGACGCCATCATTCCAGTGAAGATGCAACCTACAGGATGGAAAAAAAGACATCCTTTACCAGTTATACCTGTGACAGAGAGTTAGTAGCTAGAATACAGGGAAAACTTGAACATTAAACATGAAAAACCCCAAAGAGAGGTGGGGGTGAATACAAGGAAATTGTATTGTCTGAATACTACAGAGTAGTTGCACATATGAACTCCCATCAGTTACAACAGTATGCACAAGGTTTGTGCAAACCCAAGACAGACTGGGCCACAGCATGGATGGCGGAGGTGGGCAGGATGCTCCACACCTAGCTAAGGATCTGTTGGCAACTGATAGATACTGGGAATGGGAGAATCAGTTTTCCTTTCCGATGTGATGCCTGGTATGTTGCCAGACTGCGGGGCTAACCATATCCAGGACCACTTAGGAGGAATAGATTAGAAGAAGACGTGTGTGTGTGTGTGTGTGTGTGTGTGTGTGTGTGTGTGTGTGTTAAAGGTATTGAAACACAAACAAAATAGAAGGTTATTTCAGTGGGTGACTTGCGTCCAAATTATTTTTTCCAAGAGTCACAGTCGACAAATAAAGCAGAATTTTCAGTAAACACATTATTTTCTGTGGTGTCTATAGCACATTTGAAATATATTCTATCAAAAATACCATTAAATGTGTATATATATATATATATATATATATATAAATGTATATATATATATATATATATATATATATATATATATATATATATATATTATGTGGGGCAATGTAGGCATGTCACAACACATACGGACAGGGGGAAGGAAAACTTGAAAGGGTTGATTCTCTCTCTCTAAGTTGCCAATCCCAAGGATCAAACTCAGGTCTTTAGGGCTAGCCATCCTGCCGGCCCCCAGTGCTGTGCACCTTTAATATCACTGCTCAAATGTAGTTTGCAGCTCTGATGTATTATGCATTCCTGTATTTTGTACTAATTGGTGAAGGGATTTCTTATACTTCAGTGATTTTCTTTCTGTTATAAATACGTTTTTAATCATAGCTTTCTTGAGTTTGATTTTGAAAGTACCTGCTACTTGAGCAATAATGATACTGGGGTCTAGTTTTGTGTAGTAAATGGCACTACTCTTATTTCCCTTATTTTGAATAATTAAGAAATAAGACAAATAGCAGTAACTGTGGAACAAATGGAGAAAACACCTTCATTGCTCCACACATCTAAATGCTGGGCTCATGAAAACTTGCTATTACCTTTGAGCAAGGTCATAGAACAGCGATAATTCTCATTAACAATTCTCCCCTTTTAATCCTCTGCCCGGAGATGTCTACCCCTTCTCAAACATGCCAGAGAGGACCTTAGTCTCACAGACCTCCCTGCCACCACATGTATCATTAAAATGTCATTCTTTGTTCTATTTCCAATCCTGACCTAAATTTAGTTAGCTCCATGATATAGTATATCCATAGTTCTTCCTGAAATAAACGTACAATTTAAGACTCTACCAAAAAACACTTATGTTCAGACAGTAAAATTCTAAAATGTAGCATATCTGGATGTGACTATAAGCTACCTCTATTTATAAAACTCCAGAGGAGAAATCAAAGTTCAAAGGTCATTTCCCATTTACTTTAGTACAAATTGTTAAAGCTATCAATGTTGAAGCCTGAAAGCAAAGAGTTGTGTTCAAATGTAAACAGGTTAAAGTCTGAAATGAGTGTTCAATTTCTTTTGCTTTCAGTTTTAACTAGAGGAGTTTATAAAATGTGGGTCTATCAGTGTCCTTTAACAAATTCCACCTAAGCTCTCTCCCACTGAAATGACATCCCAGTGGTGACTTTAATGTAACAGTGTGCTGTCAGGAGCATCACTTTCAAAAAGCCTTAGGAGTAAAGTGATATCCATGAGAATGCACTCCACATTCACTGGACTCAGAGGCCAATACTCAACTTTAAAACAACTATTCAGAGAAAACCACATCCCTAGAATCTGTATTTAGACTGTAAAAACTCAGTAGAAACTCATTAGTGTTGGAAGGAAAGAAGATTAGTAGCAGAAGAGTTTCTTGCTTTTTCTTTAATGGATGTCTTAGGCTAATGACTGATGGCAAAGATTTAGCATTTAAAGGGTCTCTATATGAACCTGTACAGGGTGGCATATACCTGTTCAGACCATGCAGACTAAAATGAATTCCAAACACAAAAGACCCAAATACACTGCCCTAACTTTTCACTCAAAAGTGTTTTCTTGATACTTGTTTTGTTCTCTGTCCCGTGTCTATATCCAACATGGGGAACCCTGTGTAGTTCAACGAATTAACACCTTTTCTCTGCTTAGTTATGAAAATACTAAGGCATTTATCAGAGAAATGGAAGGTAGAAGGAAAAAGAACCTCATCCACGCTGACAAAATCAAGGTTCAAACGTGGGTTAAAGTGGTGTGGCAAGATGGCCCTCATCAGAAAATACCATCATCTCCAGCCACAGGCATGGGTGCTGAGACCTGCTTCCTCAGGCAGCACAGTTGCCCAGTAAGGAAAGCTAAGTACAGGGAACTCTTCTGTCTGCAGCCATCTCATTGCCAAAGAGGAAAGAGGTAATATCCTCGGCTGCCCTTCTTTTAAAATGTTCTTATTGAACTGCTGTGCATTTCATACACAACATCTTAATCATCTTTTTACCCTTCCCATCACCACCTTGCTGTTGCCCCCCCATCAAAAATAAGTACACAGCATGCTGTAATTTATGTTAAGGCCTACTGAATCAAGTTCCTATCCTCTGGCAACCCTCAGTGCAAGTCCATCCACTGGGGTTTCGTCAGCCTATCTGGAGTCACTCCCTTGAAGATCAGCTCTGCCTCACCCAGCAGTAATCATCTGCTAAGACTGAGGCCTGCTGCCCATTTCCAGTCCTATGCTGCATTTTTGTCTGCTTAAGTTTGCCTGGGTCTCGTGCATGCTGACACCATTGCTGTAGGTTCATATGAGCAGGGTCCCAGGAGCCTATAGGACTCTGTTTCCATATGGTCGTGTTCCTCCTCCCCTGGGTCTTACAATCTTTCAGCCCCCTCTTCTGTTAGCCATCAGTCATTTCGGTTACTCCATATCTGCCCTAAGAGTGTTGAGAGAAAGCCAGAAAAACCAAATGGCAGGGTGCAGAAGTGTCTCTGGCCAACAGGAAGTGGTGTGGTGAGCACACTGCTGCCTTGTGGCTTTCACGGACTTAGAGTGCAGCCACGCTTTGAGCAAAAGTCTAAAATGAAGCCCACTTTTTTTCCAATACATATTTTATTGAATTTCTGTTCATTTCATACAATACATCTTAATGACATTTAGATTCCTTTGCTAGCTGAAACTCCCATTGTCCCTCCACTGGGATTTGGGCATTCTTTCATATATGTCAAGGCCTGTCAAGTCAAGTCAGTCTAACCAGACACTCCTCAGTGCAAGTTCATCCACTGGGGTCTAGTCAGTCTTTCTTGAGTCCTTCAGTTAAAGATCACCACTCCCTCACCTTGCAGGAATCAGCTACCCATAGTTCTTTGGCTAAGGTTGGGACCTGCTGCCCATTTCCCCGGTTCTTTGTTTCTATGGGTCTTGTCTTTGCCGTAACTATTGTTAAAGTTCATATGAGCGAGTTCCCAGGAACTGTTTCTTTGTGGTCATTCATCACCTCTTATCAGTCTATTATTTTTTCCCCTTGGTATTGACCTATTGGCCCTCTTCAGTCAGAAATAGGATTTCCCAGATTCCATCTATTTGAATCTCATTCACCTTACCAAGCCTAGATACAATCTTCATCTTTTTAGGACACAATTTTCAAAATATTCAACATTTAAGCACAGTCCTCTTTCCTGCCTATGAGTCTGCTGGCAGGCTGAATTACCAATAAAGAAACTTGTGCCTTGTGTGACTGACATTTGTCTTTGTTTCTCTTTGACAAGCAAGTTCTTCAGATCCTAAGGAGCAAGGACTGTACTATTCCTCAGTACAGAATGCCCATAATGCCATTGTGATTCAATCTTCAGTTGAGGACATCAGGAATGTATTTTAGATTGTGTGAGTTGCTCCAGTCTGTAAAATGTATAGGAAAGTCATTTGCTTAGAAATCTGTTGTAGACATGGTACTTCATATCACACAGAAACCTAGTTTGAATTTGTTTAAGAAGAAAAGGAAAACTAACCTAATGGTTCTCAGAAGCCTAAGAAGGCTAGCAGTTTATCTCAGGAACAACAGCATTCAAGCATTCCGACTCTGAAGTGGAGCATCCATCCTTCTCCCCAGTTCTTTTTTCTCCATTTGCTTTGGCTTCTTTCAAATAGATTGTTGTCTATTTTTTTAATTAACCTAGGCAGCAAGGTACTACAGAATTCTCATCATGATTTAAACTTGCAGCTCTTAATTCCAGACAGAATGGCAGGACATCTAACCTAAGTAGTTCAAAAGAGGTGCTGACTCTCTGGATTTAGTGACTGTACCTCACTCAGAAGTGTACGCTTTACAGAGATAAAATATTTCTTGGTAGAATTCTTTAGGTTCAGATCCCCTTTGCTTTAGCAACCCCAAAATGAAAACATTTGCAAGACAGTTTTTTCTAAGAAAACTGATTTTTTTGTTGTTGCTGTTCTGTTCTGTTTGATTTTATTTTTGAGACAGGGTCTCACTAAAGCCTCAGCTAACATGGAACTCCCTATGGTAGACCAGGCTGGCTGTAATCTCACAAAGATCTGCCTGCCTCTGTCTGCTGAGTACTGGGAATAAACGTGTGCACACACACATATCAGCTTGCTGAATTCATTTTAATCTTCTGTTATGTTCCCCTTCATTCTTCCTCTCCCTCCATCATTCCTGATCCTTTCTTTTCGTCCTACTAGAAGTGGATCTTAGGGCCATGCAAATGCTAGGTAAGCATTTTACTGCTCAGTTATATAACTAACCAATTTCGAATTATTTCACAAAGCTTCCTTCATAAGGAATATAAGAAATGAGATACAATGAATTAAACACATTAGAAAACACAAACTTGCTGAGTAAATTTTAAATTGTTCAAGCTCCTTTCTTAGTAAACTATCAATTTAACATGAAACCATCTCAAAATAAGTAGCAGAAACTGGGGATGTGAATGCATACACTGATGATTGAAGGATTAAGAAAAATTTTGACAGTAATAGCTAACAGTGACGTTATTGTTAGAGGCCAGGTATTTGAAAAGGAACACATGATGTCACTTTGGGAGACAGTGGTGAAAGTGTCACTGATGGTATCAAGTATCTATGTTGCCTTAATTGTCTCCTCTAGAAATTTGAAATCCACTGGGTCCAATTACCTCTCATTTATTTTTTCAAAGCTCACATGTCCAGGATACTTCAAGTGAAAGCACACAAACACATCAGCTCCTAGCACATTGACTTCCAAACAGTGCATCATCTTCCCCTTCCTGCCACATAACTCGGACATTCATGACATCGCCGAGAAACACTAGGGAACAATTTAACCAGTCTAAATTTTTCAACAAAAAGTTTGCTCTGCTCACATGAAGTAAACAGCCACCATTCCTTGTAAAGAACATGCTTGAAAGGTGTCCACTGCTGAGTGGCAATATGTGCTAAAAATACTTTAAAATATGTGGGCTCACCTAGGAAATATATATTGAAGACAAAGCACTTCTAAATTAATTCCATATCACAATATATCTGGCTGCCAGGAGCTATTGTTCTCCACACTCATTAACCTCGATTCTTTCAGCATCTGCCCCTGTCTCAGTTCAGCACTATAGGACACCATCTTTGTGGAAAAGTTAGTCAGAATCGTGTGTCTGACTCCTTTCACTAATATGACAATTGTTAAATGTGCAAAAATGTTGGGGACTCCTGTTCAAAGCACCTTGCATTGAATGAAGTCTTATTCATGCTTAAAGTGAAATAAACTACACCGTATGTGTTTGTGCTATAAACATGTGTGTCTTCAGGTGCATATTTATATGTGTGGGCATGTGTGGGGGCTAGAGATTGCATCATGTGTTTTCCTTAATTGTTTTCCATTTTATTTATTGGGACAGAATCTCTCACAGAGTTTGGAGCTCACCAACTCGGCTACACTGACTGTCCACGGGCTTAAGGATTTGCCTTTTCTCATCTCTTCATAACTGGGATCACAGGCAAACATTGTCATGCTTATCTGCTTCTTCTTGGGCCTTGGGTGTCTAAACTCAGGTTCATGCTTGAGGGACAAGCACTTTAATGACTGAATCTTCACTCCATTACATAAATACTCTAACTTCAAAGTTCTTAATTCACACAAATTATAATTTCCCAGATTTTAATTATTTGAAAAACTCATCTATAGGCAGTTGGAAAAGATTAAAGACTGATGAGGTGCAGCCTCTGCCTTGAAGAGGCCTATGACTCTGAACTTGGTGATGATTCTGAAAGTATGGTTTGGTGCATAGAATTGTTTGCAATTAATACAGAGGAAGATTGGAATGGATTTTATGATCAAACAGATTAGAGAGCTGGCGGATTATATGGGGATCTTGAAAAGCATGCTCTTTTTGAAAATTTAATAAGCTTATAAGTTTTTAAGAGCTCAATCAGAAGTAATCAATATTTCAGGTTTAGTCTAATAGTAAAAGGAATGGCAGGGGTGAATCTTCTAACCCAAGGTCCTATAAGTTTAAGAAATGGCATATTGTACAGTACTACCCTCTTTCAAAATAATGTGTAGACTATCATTTATTCACAATTTCATTCTTTATCTCTGCTGGTGGGATGCTGGTTATTAATGATGTATTATATAAAGTGATTTCAATGTACTATTTCACATCCAAGGCCTATAGCATTCAGGTCACTATTGGTTCCCATTGTCCAGTAGACTTATCTGATTTATTCATCATCATGTCACACCCACTGTCTCCTGATTTTCAGAATGACTTCCCCACCCAACATTCTGTCTTTCCCTAGTCAAGTTAGCCTCCAGTTAGGAGAAGAAAAATGAATGGACTTTAACATGTGGACTATTGTCAAACAGCCACTCATTTGGTAAGTGGCTTCTAGAAGCTCTCAGTTTTAAATAAAATCCTTTTAAAAGTTAATTTGGCACAACAAACCTTAATACAGATGAAAGAATGTATGAATTCCAGTTGGGGAATATGGGCGAGTGTCAGTGAGGAAAAGGATAGAAAGATGATTAAGAGTTATTGAAATATAATTATGAAATTATATTTCATAATACACAATGATTCAGTGAAATATAATTTTTAAACGTCTGATTATTTTTAAGTGACAAATAAAACAATACCCAAAGTATTTGGGGAACAAAAGTTGGACTTTGCGGGCTTTAAAAACAGAGGACTGGATGTTAGATGATTAGGGAAGTGTGATCTGAAAGGCAAAGGGGGAGTGAGTTATACATGATCAAAATACATTGTACTACATTTTCAAAGAGTCAATAAGAATATTATTTTGAAATAAATATGCATTTATGAGGTATATCATGATGTCTCCATGTATGTAACCAGTTTGTAATGAGAAAATTCATTAAAGAATTGATCTTGAAGAGGATGACTCTAGGTCAGCTGACTAGACTCCAGGGAATGAACTTGCAAAGAGGGACATCTAGGTGCAAATGCTTGACTGGACAGGACAAAATGCATGGGATCCAGGGGGGGGCTGCTGGAAGAGCTGACAGGGGAAGGGTCTAGATTTTACTAATATACACTAAATGGAATACACAAAAACTCAATAAAATTATACATGAAAAGAATATCATCTCCTCACATGTTTATCATTTCCTGTTTTGAGTACAGTTAAGATTTCCTGTATTTACTTTAAAGAGATAATGCTCCGATGGAGCAGCCTTAGTCCCCTTGCGGGCTTACTTCATTTAGCATGTTATGTGGGTCCATGCAGACTTAGATAGAATTCCAGATCTCTTGAAGGCTGAAAAAATTCAGTTGTGTCGGGGGGGTCCACTTTAAATTCATGTATCTATTGTATTTCAACTAGACATGCCTTACAGATAAGCTAAAATATCCTGGGTTAAGTCACCATTTACCACCTTTGGGTGAGAACACCACAGAGTGTGTTAGTATATTTCTGGCTGCAACCCTTTCAACCCACAAATTTAGCCTTGTTTAAAATGCCAGTGCCTGTAAGGCAAAACTCTAATTCTATATAAATCAACCTAGACGCAAATTAGGGTGACTGCCTCAAGAGAGCAACGGGTTGCCAACTGTAAATCCTATGAATCGTCTCCTACTCCAGGAGTTTTTATAGAAAATTTCTCTGAGAACCTTACTGCAGCTCCTCGTTGTTGTCTGTGGATGTCTGAGGCATATTTATCACTGGAGGAGACAACTTTTAAAGCTTAGAAGTAAATTCAGCAGGAAGCTCTAAATCTCAGGCTTTCTGTGAAGCAATATTTCAGCTTCTTGAGGAAACCAATTCTAATATAATACAAAACACTGAAACTATACACTGTCACTTACCATACAGAGTAGTATTGCTTCTGATGCTTTGCAGGCACACACACACACACACACACACACACACACACACACACACAAAATCATACAGGTTTACACCATATGCATATGTACACAAACATTCACCTGTGTGACCCACTGGGTATAGTCTTTTGACTGAACTAGTGTTCTGAGAATAATAGTTAGTAATAATAATAATAATAATAATAATAATAAACAAATTTAAAATGTTCCTTTATACATCCTTCCTGAGAAATCTTCATTTTGTCCCTATGATGATTATTTCAAGTGTTGTTCCTTTTCTCCAAATCCCATGAATTACCTTCCTGTCTTCCTCCTGTGCATCCTCTTTGACTAGTCTATGCGTGACTCAAATTCAACCTGACATTAAAAATGGTTCAATTTTCTCCATTCCCTACCATGATCATCCATTGCATCTTAAAAGCGTTTCCTTAGTTCTTGGTATCTGAGATTGTTACATACAATCTTCAAGGTTCCATGAAAGCAAAGAGAAACTTGATATAAGATAACAAAGGGTATGAAGCTTTATTTTGACCCAGACATTTCATTTAATGGGTGTTACTTAGATTACTATTTTGAACTCTGTAATACCATACTATTTGCCTGACATTTGTATAGAAGTTTCCTCTAATTAGAACATTTCTTCCACAAAGGAGAGAGAGACTCATGAGATACAGGAGGTAAATCAAATGCCACAGGTCTGAGAAAACAGAAACTAAAACTGTCAGGGACCCTTTGCCTTTATAAAAAAGTAACATATAGTCTTTCATTAGGTAACTCTGACCAACCTAACTATAGAGAAGTCTCCTACTGTCCAGCTGCCTGCAAGCTGTGCAGGGAGCTCCAGGGTTATATTTGTGAGTTACCACTGGTGTTGGGTGGGTTCTTCAGTGATACAGACACTTTTGAGTTCTCCCTGCTCTTTGTAAGTAGCTTCTCAGGCATATTCTTGTTAGTAACCCCAATAAAACCTATTGGTTCACCAAATCGGGTATTAGTCTGACATGGGTTCCTTTTATTGTGTGAGTGTATATGTGTGTGTGTGTGTGTGTGTGTGTGTGTGTGTGTGATCTCACCTAGGAATCTATCATTTAACAATGATCTTGGAAAATCTTGCAGTCATTAATGTATCACATTAGTATGAATGAAAAGTCTTAATTTTATGAATTAACTAGGAGAATAAGCCCTGTGAAGGCCCTAAGAAAACCATTTATGAGCAGGAAGTGGGCCGTCCCCAGACACCAATTCTGCAGCACTTTGGACTTGGACTTCCTAGCATTCAGAATTGTAAGGAAAAAATATATGTAACATATAAACTACAATGTCTATGTTACTCTGTTACAGCATCCCACATAAATTAAGGCAAACATTAATGTTTTGATTCATGAACTCCCTCAATCAATGACCAACTCTATAAAGTGTGCCACAGTACATTGTAGTCTTAAATTTAGACATGGCCTAAATCTTATTTTCAGATGAAATTAATAATAGTCATACATCCTGTAGGAAGCATCTATATATAAATGAGTCACTCCACACTGTGCTGAAGTATCAGGTACCAGGTGCTTGCAAACTGATTGTTATGGTTTGTTAATTGTCATTAATATTTTATGTCTACATATAATGGCTCTGTACCCCATTTTAAAGAATATTTTATTTATATTTTATGTACATGAGTATTTTGTCTGCATGTAAGTATGTGCACTCTTCTCATGCAATGAAATGCCAGTGGAGGGCAGACGAGGTCATCAGATCCCCTGGTACATGAGCTATGAATGGTTGTTCGCCATGATGTTAGTTAGTGCTGGGAACTGAACCTGGGTCCTCTGCAAGTACAACCAGTGCTCTTAACTGTTGAATCACTTCTCTGGCCAGGTATAAAGCACTGTGTTCCTCCTTTTAACTTTGTTTTCTGCAAGCAGCTAAATCTCTATGACACATATTCATTTGAAGGCATATCATTGTCTCCATAGATTCCAATAATGAATGATTAAACACATAATGAATAGACTTCCTTAACATATATATATATATATATATATATATATATATATATGTAAATCATTCATTTTAAGCTATTTCTAAACCCTGAAGGCAGTAGACTATCTGAATGTGACTGGCACCAGGCATTCAGATGAGACCCAAATAACAGACCAGTTAGCCTCATTCCTTTCTCAGGGCATTTGACATTTTTCAAATACTCATTTACATTTCCTTTGAATCCTCAAGCAATTTTCAAAAAATAACTCTTCCTTGTAAAACAAATTACTACTACTACGACTGATAATAATATCTCGCCAACTCACCAGCAGCCACATCACAAGAACATCTACACTCATCAGCTCACCAATTCATTGTAACCTCATTGTAAGTCATGTTTTTCTTTCTCCCTCTGTCTCTGGCAAATGTGAATACACACACACACACACACACACACACACACACACACACACTGACACACAGGATTGTATATTTTCTCATATTTTTCCCTGTGCGTAAAGAAGTTAGCTCGGTAAAGCTAGTTGTGAATAATCCTTGTGTAACTACTGTGCAAAGTTAAAAGAAAATTTCAACAACTCTTTGTTTTCTTTAGCTCTTATTCCTTCAAACTCACTTTTGTGGTTCTGTGTACAGTTTTCTTTAAATATATCTTGGAAAAGCAATATTATACATATTTTATGCAATTCTGCTATGCAAATTCCAGTGTAAACTCATAGATAGGCTAAACTACTGAATTGCTTATGGTCCTGTCCTTTGCTTTTAGCCTATTTGAAATATCATGTGTTTCCTGGCACCTGACCTTTTTGTCTTATCCTTCATGCTCTTTAACCATCCCTTCCATCTGTTGGAAAATTCATTTACTTTTAAAGAAACGGTTAATAGGTAACAACGCATTGTTGGCATTTTGCTTATCTATTCAAGCTAGTTTTAGTTTCTTTGTTGATTTCACTAAAACAGTCATTTGTGCCTTTTCTTTTAACTTTTCTATATTTGTGTTCCTGGTATGATTTTTGAGTTTTGTTTTGGTTGTGGTCATGAGTTCTAAGTAAGAGACCTGGTAGTTGTATTTTTATGTGATAGTGAAATCAATCACATTTATCCTATACGTTAAGTTTTTTCTACCTATAGTTTGTGGTGTTCATACCACAATTTATGGATTTAACTATCATGTAACTACTAATACATGATAGAGATCTGTGACTATTTATACCTCTTTCACATTGTATTTATGCCTTATTTAAAATTTATTTATAAGTCACTGTAACCCTCCACTTTGTAATAGTCTGGAACTTTTTAAAAGCCTTTGATCATATTAACCTGTTCTCTCCTTTATTAAAGAATTTTGGTGACGAACACATTTACAGTGGCAAATATCTTTGAAAGTGGCAAGTTCTTTTTTACTAGCTGTCTTTAAAGTGCTCTTTTGCTTTTGAGAATTTGATAATAGGTTTCAGTGAAGTGGTAACAACCCCACATCAACCTATTTGAAATTTTTGGACTTCATGAATCTGAATATATTTCCTTCTTCAGAGTTGGGTTATTTTCTTTCATCATTTCTTTAAATGGGTTTTCCTTTCCTTTCTATGATTTTACTAGTTCTCAAATTCTCATAGCATAGAGCTTACTTCACTGGATGGCACCTATAAATAACTAAGGGATTTTCTTCACTATATTTATTTTCATTTAAACAATATTTGTTTTATTTTTGTGAATTTCTTACAAAATATTTTGATCATACTTAAGTCCCTTCCAATATCTGCACTATCTTTCAACCCCTGTTAATTTCTATGCATATATATATATATATATATAACTATAAATTTATCATGAAATGAAGTTCTGTAACCAAACTCCACAGTCATCCATTGAGAATGCTTCCAATATTACTAAACTTCAAATTAAATGTTGTTGCCTGAATTCACTTTATAAATCAACTCTTTTCACTGACTCCCTCATTTCATTAAAGACAAATAACATTAATAAAATCACTCTAATCTTGGGTAATGGAGAGGTGGCTCATTGTTCAAGAGTACTGGGTGCTCTTCCACAGTTCTGGGTAAGATTCCAGGAACCCATGTAGAGGATAACAACTGTCTGTAACTCCAGTTCCAAGGGGATCTGACTCCCTCTTCCGACCTCCACAGGCATTGCATGACACAGCCAACTTACATACATGTAGGCAATATCCTTATACCCATAAAATAAAAATAATAAATAAAATATTAAAACAAACAAGAGCAAAACATAAAATAATAATACAAATCTAATTACATCTACGTCAAAAATGAAACTCTAAGCTGGACTTGTTGAGAAGGCAGATATTAATATGGAATGGTAAGTCTGAATGCAATTACCTGCTTGAGAATGCTTGATTGAGTGCCCTCTCCCAGTGTTTCATTTAAAGAATCTTTAAAAGTCACATTTAAAGCTGGTAATTGTAGACATAACTTTTTGTTGCTTTCATAAGATGCCCATGACTAAAAGGGACTTATGGAAGAAAGAGTTGCTTGGCTTCTGGCTCCATGATACAGGGACTCACGGCAGACTGCTGGAGCAGGAAGCTGAGAGACCAAGTACTTTGCTGCAAACACAAAGTAGAGAGAGGAACCAGCAATGGGGTGAGGGTATGAACTCTCAAAACCACCACCAGTAATATATTTTATCGAGCAAATCCACATTTCCTAACCCCAAACAACACCCCCAGCTAAGTGCCCTCTAACCAGGCATCTGTGCTTCTGGGGAGGGGTGCACTTTTCAAACTACAGCAGTAATTGAAAGATTTGCTCTCAATTTCATTTTCAAAGTTTAACCTCAGGATAGCTGTCGGCAGTCAGTATAGGTGACTATGTAAGTGGAGATGCCTGACATCTATTCTTTCTATTGAATTTTTGCATTTTTCATACAATATAGTTTGATGATATTGGATCCCCTCCTTTATCCACACCTCTCTCTGCTGCTCTACCCAATTTAATGTGTAATATAGCCTACAGAGTCTGATTTATGTCTCCAAATGTCCGACACTGTGGGTCAATCCACTGGGCCCACAAAGAGTCCCGTTCCTAGAAGATGCAGTCTTTCCCACTCCAAGCAGTCATCATTTGCCAAAAGTTCCATAGGTTGGCTAGACATTTCGTACTCACTTTTGCATGTCTGTGCTGGGATTTTGTCTGGATTGAGCATGCATGGGACCATTCCTGTAAGTTCACATAAGTAACTGTTCAGTTGTCTGGAAGGGCTGTCTCTCCTTGTGGTCATCCACTACCTCTGTCTCTTATAATCTTTCTGCTTTATTTTCCACAATTATCCCTGTGACTTAGCAAGCAGGGGTTTGAAACAGGAGTCCTATTCAGGGATAAGCACTCTGCAGTCTTGTTCTCTGCACTTTGGCCAATTGTGGGTTTCTGTGTTAATCACCTTCTGCTGCACAAGGAAACTTCTCTGGTGAGAGTTGAGAGATGCATCCATCCTACATGTAGAGGTGTCACTGAAGATGTGTCACTTAGGGTTCAGCGTCTCACAGACTTATGGAGACTATTATGGAGTTACAGAACTGACAAGCACTCTTAACCGGCATTCGCTTTATTTCTTCATAGGCCGCATGGAACCATTGCCATTCCTCATGAACTATGGGTTCCTGTTCTGTGTCAGTGAACTACATTCTTATTGGTCTAAAAACATTTAATTAAGCATTCTTTCTTGGATCAGGTTTTAGCCGTTTATTTCTGGGAAGGTTTTAACATCCTAAGGCAGTTCTCCACAATCTTACAAGACTTTATTTTCTGCTAACTTAGCCTGTTGGATATCAATGGCATGTCTTTTATCGTCTCTATTTTTTCTAAATATTCTTAGCCCATCTAAGCTCTCTCTGTGATTTCACTGATGCCATTTTTACCAAGCTTTAGCATTTATAACATTTTTTTCCAAAAATCTGGGTTACTTTCTGATTTAACCATTGCGTACTGACTACTTTCCTCATAGGCTCTACAAATATGGTGCCTTGGGTTTAGTAGCTATGCATCCTAGGCAATGAACTCTCAGCTCCTCCTAAAGAAGAAACTGAGAATTCTGTAAGTGATTGATTACCTGAATAAAATGAATTGATCAAATGTTGACATTCCAGAAGTGTATAACTGCAATAGGGAAGTCCCAATATAGATGGTTTTAGTGGTCATAATACCTCTATGGCCTAGATTTAGATATGACATAACATCTATACTTAGCTATGAAAGATACCACACATAAGGGCCAAGTGTTTTCCTCAAGGTCTCTGTACCACACTCACTCAAAGGAGACGCTGGATCCAGCCTGAATCAGTCCTGCCACTCTGGGCCTCCCGTAGTGGGGTGGGCAAGGGGTGGCAGTCATTGCAGCCGCATTTGTATTTAGGCACCTTTCTAATTTAAGCTCATGTTTAAGTGTCCTGTCTGGCAATTTAGCCTGTATTTGCTCCTCATACAGATTTCTAAATGTATGCAGTAAATTTAAATGAATAAGATGCCTTGCTGAGTGGAAAAATATAGATTATTATATCCTGAAAGGAGATCAGCACAACCATTATATTCCCATAAAAAATAACCTTAGGGCTGTTAATGTGAATAATATGTTTTATCACCATTAAAGCAAGATTTAGACATTCAGCCTTTTCTCCCATAACAGGCTGTTCATTTTAGTACAAGAAGATTCTTAATAAAAATGATTAATGTGGTAAATAGCTTTTTATGAACATTTTTCTTCTTTATGAAATTATTTCTCTCTTCAAAACTGAGCTGTTCTCTTTGCTATAAATTTAGAGGACACTCCTCGATCCGAAAGAAGCGATAAAATCAGTGTATCCAACAAGAGGCACCAGGAAATATGGATGCTATCTAAGACTTTGTGTGAGAAACTTTTCTTACAAATTCCCTGACAGATCAAATTATACATGCAGAATGTCTTCTCCTATGAGCAGTGTTTCAATGGGTAGACACATTTAAATACAGAACTATTAATGTTTCCTAATAATGTTATCTATATATTAACATTTTCAATATTTTTGTTAATAAATAAACATTTGTTTATTTGATTCAGTTAAAAATTAAGAACATGATGATCTCTGGTATTTTAGACTAGCTAGGCATGATTTATCTCCCCTCCCGTCATATAGTCTCACACTCTATGACAATGACATGCAATATCTCTATATGAGTCCATCAGCATAACTGAAGGCTACATAATTAGAAACAGTACCAGACAGGAGAAAACTTCCTTTGAGTTCTTGGCCAGGGTGATCCAAGAGATTACCAAAATTACACAGGCTATTTCCACAGCCCTTGATTGTCTCCCAGAACTTGAAGGTAAGTCCCTATTGCTGAAAAGAGGTTATATTTAGGAGATCGGATTTGAAGCAATGGAGCTGGCACTGACCTAGAAGCCACTTCCCCTGAAGGTTAGCTCTCATAGCTCTGGAGAATACTATGCAAGCAGCTAATGGAGAACATCAGTTGATATCCCAAAACCAGCTTTATGACCAAATAGCCACAACAATGACTGACACAGAATTTGATACTAGTGTAGTATTGGCACTTTTATGTTGGGTCCAATTGATAGTTATCTAATTGGTCTTAGAGCCTACTCAATGGGAGGAAACTCATGTGTGGTACTGTAATCATGGCCAAATACAGATGGCTGAAAAGGTCATAAATCTTATAGAAATCCCTAGGATAATGTAACTTTTGACTAAATGCAAAACATGTATCCTTATATTTACAGTCAAGTGTCCCAGTCATCATTCATCAAAGAAGCTTCTTTTGCATCAGATGGAGACTAATACAGAGTACCACAGTTTGTCACACACAGACATTGTCTGTGAATTGCCCATACCTATGTTGTGCAATGCAGCCTCCATACTCAAAGCCCATGCAATATAGAACAAAGGGTCAAGAAGACACTAACAAATCTCTCAACTCTCATTAATGAGATTCCCTCATGCAACAGAAGGCCTGGAACACAGAAGGCCACAAATAGCCAAAGAATGAAGATTAGGAATCTACAGAATGTGGGACCCTGGACAGGACTTCTATGTTGTTTCATTCACCCCAGGCTTAGGGACCATTATGGCAGAGGGAGCAGAAATATTGTAAGAACCAGGGAGGAGGTGTGTGCCCATATGACAGTAGAATCCTACAAGCTCCCAGGACCCTGTTCAGCTGAACCTACAGCAATGGTGTCAGCATGCTCAAGACCCATGAACACTCAAGCAGACAAAAACCCAGCATGTACTTAGAGAAATGGATAGCAGACCCCAAACTTTACTGAAAGAATTTTGACAACAGATTGGCTGAGGATGGGGCAATCTTCCTAAAGCGAGGAACTCCATGTAGGCTGACTAGAGCTCAGTTGATGCACTTGCCCTGAGGAACATTTGGGAACACTAACTTGACACAACAGACCTTAGCACGGATGAGAGTATCTGTGAATTTCAGGTCATGGGCTTTAGGAGGGTGCCAGTGGAAAAGGGTTTATAAACATGAATTACATTGATTGAGATATTCTCTATGAAATACACAATGATTCAATTTAAAATAGAATACAATAAAATTAAAAAGTGAAAACAGTGGAAGGAAATTATCTTCTCTAAAATTTAAAATACAACGAGAACAGCCAATTCACCATGATTTGAAAATCTCTCTCACTATCCAAGTTGATTTAGATGTGTTTGATGTGTGCAGTAGATTTCTTAACTGTCAGTGATTCCCTTCGTTTTTCTTTAAACATTTATGTCTACAGTCATTGATTCCCATCTCTACAAGAAGAAAATGATCCTAGATAGAATGCCCTTGTTTGGGACCTGGGCCTATTGTGTAAAGACATTGAGTGGGCAGTGTGACCCTGGAGACCCTGAAAGGATGGCAAGTGTCCTGGCCTGCTCTGCCTGAAGTTATAACCTAGTCTCAGAAGAGGCCACTGCAGGTACGACATCCTCGTTCCTCAGAGATTGCTTAATCTTCTTTTCCCTCCACAAACATCACCCCAGACCAAAGCCAGGTTTTGGGGTTTCGTTTCCTCATTCCTTAATTCCACATCAGCCCCGGAACCTCCCTGCCCCTAAAAGACCCCAACCTTTAACTTTCTCACCTTCAGTGAGGTCTCCCTATATAAACCCCTGCCTTGGTTTCAATAAATGAGCTGTCCACTGACACAATCTCCCTGGAAATTTTTCCTGAACAGGCCGCCTGAGGACCTGTTCCACTGACCTCAGTTCTCTGGGATGGCTGGAGCACAATGGCCATGCTGGAGATGGAGACCCACCAAAGCCCCTGTCCTCAGGCTACTTGAGGATGCCTTGTTCGTCATTCAAGGTGCTTTCTATTGAGACTTACTGACAGATATCCTCTATACTCTTGCCAAAGAAACCTGGTCCAGTTCACTGATAAAACATTTCAGAACAGTGGAGTTTGACTTCTGAGTCAATATCATCAAATACATAGCAGCTTCTTTGTGTCTATTTTCCCCATCATCTCCAGGGAAATCCAGTCACCACATCTTAGAAACACTTAAACAGTGCTTTGGCTGTTTGGGTAAAGGTTTGAATTAAGAACTGCCAACAGCTACATCGATGATTCCTCATGAGTATTGATTCTCCTCTTCCAGAAGAACCTTTAGATACTTTGAAGGCAGGCCAATCCCTTGACTGTGGCAGCATACATGCTCCTAAGTTAGAAGTCCTTAGTAAACCTTTTTGTGGATTTTGGATACATGGAAATTGTGAAATAATAGTTTCTCACTCAAGGCGCTAAACTGCAGACAATTCATTCCATAGCAATTAGCAGCCTACTAAAGGCCTGGTGAGGCAGGTACATACCGCTGCTGTTTAGAAAAGTCATGCGCTGGTGTTGTGCTTGCCCTACTGATGGTGCTGGAGAAGAGAATGAAGACAGTGATCGTGTTTGTTTGTCGTGGATCATGTTTGGAATTTCAGTGTTCAGAGTTCAGTTCAAGCAGGGGACCCTGATGCTAGGTCACCTGTGGTGTCATCCATGTTCCTGTGTTCTCCCTGGGATGCTGCATGGCATAGATGTAATATCCCAGGTCTGCCTACACTGGAACCCTTGTTGCATCATTCTTGTTCCCAGCTCCTTTCAGGCACTTTTCTGGTATGCCAGGAGTCCAATCTGAGGGTATGCTATTTCCAAAGGCAGAAGTTTTAATCAGTGGAGAAACCTGGTCACACTGCTTCAGGGCTACTGTCACAGCCCTGAGGAAGGGAGATCTGAAAGCAGTAGCAATGTCTTGTCCTGGGGACATTCCACGGGTATCTTGGAGCTCTGACAGGTCATATTTCTAGTGTCCTCTGTATCGGCTTTTCACCCCGAAGCACTGTCCACTTGTATCTCACTAGACCTCACTCAGGTGCAGGCACAGCAACTCCTCTAAGAAATGCTGGCACGTTAAAGGGTGAGATGAGCTGTGTAAGTCGAGCATTCCGTTATTACAGACAAATCTGATTTTGATTATGAGGTCAAGCTTGCTTCTAATCAATGACTCATTTAGAAATGAACGATGACAGGATAGGAAAAACAATCTGCTCAGATTTAAATCTGTCTTCCAGAGCCTCATGTATAATTCCAGTCTTTTGTGACAGCTCGTCACTTCCTAATAGATAACTTCATTGGTAATTATGTATTTATCAAAATATTAATTTCCATTCTGTTTTCACCTTCAGGGGATAGTACCTTGTGAGTGAGAGGTTTGTGATGACAATGTCCAGCACCAAGCATGACACACAAAAGAATCATTGGATGTGTACACACAATAAATCCTGAAAATGTACATCTCATCTTCTGTCTTTCCAAAAAATTGGGAGGACCATGGCTTTGTTCTGTATTATCACATCTATATTTGAAAACAGGACATCCATGGTGAGTATAAGAACCTCAAGTCTAATAGAACTCAGAGATTGGATTTTCACAGATGTTTGTGCAAGCTCAAAGAAGGTACCTTGACTTCCGACGGCTGTCCTGTTTAATTGCTACAACTTGGGTGGATTAAAATAACAGGAATCTGGGGATTGAGAGATGGCTTAGCAGTTAAGAGCACTGACTTCTCATGCACACTACCCAGGTTCAATTTCCAGTACCCACATGGCAGCTGACAACTATCTGTAACTCCAGTTCCAGGAGATCCCACGTCTTCTTTTGATGTCCATGGGCATTGCATGACACAAGCACACTTACATACAGACAAGTAATACACTTCTACACATTAAATGAAAAAAACAATAACTATTTGTAAAAATAAAATAACACGAATCCGCTCTGCTGTATTTCTAGATATGAAAAGAATAACTGACCTGAATTCTTTGTCACTTTTTAACAGGAACCACATTCCTTTAATTCCTAACACTCAACTTCTCATTTCTTTTCAAAGGCCCATATTCCTACCCAAGTTCTCCTCGAGAAAGCCTCTTCCCTTTATCTAAGATGAACTCAAATCTCTTGCAATCTACCCATTTTCCAGTTCTTAGAACTTCTATGCATTTTAATGATTACTATAGCAAGAACCACTTCTTAGTTCTAAAGTCTATTTCCATTTCCTGTAGCCACCATGACAAACATGCTCAAACTGGGGGACATACAACAGAAGTGAATCCTCTCAGTGTTGTGCTGACTGAATCTTCGCTCCTGCAGGCGTCTGTTCTCTAAGTCCTCTCTCTGGCCTCCAGATGGCTGCCCTTCCCCTTGTTATATGATTGTTTCTTTGTGAAAGCACATACTGTGGCTCTCATGTGTTTCAGCTCTACATTTTTAATAATATACCTATCAGACTGGACTAGAGCCTACGTGCATGACCTCACCTAAACTCAACTCCATCTTTCAAGGCCCAATCTCGAAATGCAGTTACATTCTGCAGTACAAGAGTCATAACCTCAGTAGAGTAAGGGTACTGAAGGTAGAATCCAGCACAAAACATCAACAGGGTGTGTCTGCACATTTTCAGGGATAAATTAAATAATGAACATCTTCTATCCCTCTTCTTACACACTTTTCTGCCCAAACCTCCCATTCCCCACTCGTTAAGCCTCTCCTATCTTTATTTTCCTTTCCCGTTAATATCACTGTATTCTGACTCTCCCACCTATCATTTGCTCCCATGTCCCCCTGTTAGTTTCGTGATCTCTATGGGTTTTCCAGTTGAAAGCCATCTATCCAAAAAGTGAGAACAAGTTGGCTAGAGTGTTCAGGAAGGCGCAGCGCGAGCTGAGGATCTTTGGCAGTTGATAGGCGATGCCATAAGAAAAGTCAGTTTTACTGGTGTAATGCTGGTGGGATCAGACTCCAAGGGATAAATCCCTACTCAAGAGTATTTAGGAACACAGATTAGACTCCGTAGGCCTTACAAAAATGGTAGAGGACATGAAGTCAGAGGAGCTATGATTATTAATAATCAGATGGGGTAGAGAGGAGGGAGCAGTTTAAAAATGATTAAAATAAACAGTATAGCATTCTTAAATAAATGAAAGTATTTATTAAGGGAAAATAAATGTATGATATGTGAACTGTCTCTCGGTGCCATGATTGTTGGGTGGTATTTAAAATGATTCTTTTAACTGATCATCAACACAATGACTTGGTATGACAACTGACAATATTTTATGGTCTAAAGATACATATAACTGTAAACTTCAAGGTGCTTGTCAACTCCATAGAGAATCACCATTAACAGAGTGGATGAAAAGCCTGGTATTTCTTATATGATAAAGGGGGTCAATCCTCTTCACTCACAAGAGATATGAAAATCTCTATCAGGTTAAGCTTTTTCTCCTTCCTCTTTCAGTGAACACCCATGACAGGACAAGTTCTGCCATCAGCCTAAGAGGTACACCTATCCCCCGTGGCTGACCCCTGGTGGTCTGCATCCTGAACAGAGGTTAGTCAGAAACGTATAACAAATACACATTTACCATGTGATAAGTGTTTTGGTTTGGAGGAATAGAAAATATATTTGGGGCACAGGAGAGAAAAATAAAAGAGTTTCTTCAAACTAAATGTTTAGGAGATTCTGAGAAGACATTTGAAGCAAGGAAGTGATGACAAGGACTAATTTCAGAGAAAAAGTGAAGGGCCAAGATTCAAATGAATGTAACATCAAGTAATTACATGGTCTGCAAGACAGGGTAGGCATGCTCCAGCACAGGCTTCTTGAAAAGAGGTTTATATAATTTCAGTGTGATGATTGCAGAGAAGAGCGATGTTGGCGAGATCAGCTACTTAAACAAGAGTGGGAAGAAAACAAATAGCTTAAGAATTTATACCAGAGAATGATAAAAATATATTTTTTTAAATCATTTGTTTGTTCATTTTAATATGAATGTGTGCATGTGCATGTGCCACAGTACACATGCATAGGTCAGAGGAAAACTTGGTGTGTGTGGGGTTCTCTCCTTCTATGTTGTGAGTTCTAGGGGTCAAACTTAGGCAAGTCAGGCTTTATTTCCTGAGACATCTGTCCCATCTAGTAAAGTATGTATTCTTTAAACATCTATTTTATTTTTAATTTTGTGTATATGTGTGAATATGGTGCTGAGTGGAGTGCTCTCAGAGACCAGAAGTGTATATCTAGTCCTTTGCAAAATCAGTGCATGTGCCTAATTGTTGAGTCATTTCCCAATAGTTATAATGAGGGCTCTTTGGTGGGTCTTTTTTGAGCCCTAGCTGGCCTGGAACCTGCTATGGGGAGCACACTGGCCTTTATCTCACAGAGATTCACCTGGCTGTGCCTTCTGAGTGTTGATTAAAGCCATTCTCCACCATATCCAGCCTTAAAAATTCTAGCTTAAGATATGTAAAAAAATACCAGAGCTAATGCCTCCCAATGATTGCAACTAAAACTCTGTACAGAGCTGAAAAACTCCTACCCGAAAACCCGGAAGAGCAGAAAGGTTGAGGACAGAGACCAGAACTCAGAAAAGCAAATGGCAAGCATGTCCTGTTTTATGTCCTTGATTCTTGAGGCTTTGCCTTCAGAAAATTCCTAAACCAGAGCCCAAGAATGGAGTACCTGGACAGAACATGCTTCTAAATACAGACCGGGAATAAAGAACCGTGTATCGCTCATGAAAATTTATATTTAAAGAACCAAAAAGTTCATTAAATATCAAACATCTCAGACTTAAAGAGTGTTTATGCATGCCACAATTATCATTAAAACCACAATTATTTTGAAATAGAGAATGGAACAGATAATGTATGATAGAGAAGTAGTTCTACCCACAGAATGCTTATTAGAAGGTAAAAATTCTGTTCCACAGGAGGAAACACATGCCGGCTGCTCCAAATCTGGTTGAGAACCCATGCTTTGAAACCTCACAAACTCAGGAGTGACCCTACTGTTGTTGTTTGAAAAATGGACAAAGGATCCATCTGCCCTCTAAATTTTTATGTCTATTCATATATTAGTGAAGCTCTCAGACTTCATCATAATAGTTTATTTGCCCAGTGGATGGTGATTAAAGTAGTTGGCCCAACACCAGCTTCATGACCAAATAGCCACATCAATGATCAACATAGCATGCCACACTTGTATAGTAGGGACACTTTTATCTTGGGGATAATCAATGGTTACCCCATTGGTCTTAAAGCCCATTCAAGGGGAATAAACTCATGTGTGGTATTGTAATCATAGCCAGATACACATGGCTGAATAACTCACAGATCTTAGAGAAATCCCCAGGCCATGGCACCCTCAACTAATGTAACATTTTACTATATACAATATATGTATCCTTATATTTACAGTCAAGTATCCCAGTCACCACTCATCAAAGAGGTTTCCTTTGCACAAGCTGAAGACTAATATAGAGTAACATAACTGGTCACATACATTGTCTGTGAATTCCCCATGCCTAAGGGGCACACCTACAATGCAACCTTTACACGCAAGGCTTATGCAACGTGGAACAAGGGGCAAAGAGGACACTGTTGAATCTCTCAACTCTCACTAATGAAGCTCCCTCATGCAACAGAGCACCGGTAACAAAAAGGTCACAAATGATCAAAGAATGGAGATTAGGAATCTGCAGAGTGTGGGTCCCCAGTCAGGACTCCCATATTATGGTTCACTCACCCACTACTCAGAGACCACATTGGAAGAGTGGTTAGAAAGATTGTAAGAGCAACTGATGAGGTGTGGGAGCCTATGGAAACAGAATTTGATCCACACAAAGTTAAGTAGACAAAAACCCAGAATGGAACTGGGGATATTGTCAGCAGCCCCCAATTGATGCTGAAGAAATATTGACAACAGATTAGTGTTGGGTGAGATTGAGCTAATCTTAAAGAAAGAGACTCTAGATGTGTAGACTAGACTTCAGAGGATGAACTTTCACTGATGACACCAACTTGACACAATAGACCTTAACAGAATGAAGGGCTGTGTGTACGGGTTCCAGTTGGAGGGCTGCCAGGCAATGCTGATGAGGAATCGGGTATAAAGACGATTAAGACTGTTTGCTATGTTCTCTATGGAATTCACAATGATTCAGTAATTTTTTAAATTAAAATAAATCATGTATCTTTCTTTAATACACACACACACACACACACACACACACACACACATATATATATATATATATATATATATATATATATATATTACAAGTTAAAATGACCAGAGAGTAGAAAAAAAGTTTTAAATTTTGAATGAAAAGAATTGTCCACCCAGAATTTCATATCCAGTTGCAAATTTTCCACATAAATTATTACAAATAAAGACATTTTTGATCAACAATGAAGTGGAAAATTGTGGTTCAGCAGGTCTAACCTTATAAGAAATGCTAATATATCCCTGTTAGACCAAATTAAAACAATGTCAGAAAGTGGGGCTTCCGAAATGAAGGGAAAACAGCAGAAATGGGAACTGCATAAATCTACTTCTCTACTTGTAAAGAGTTTACATTGAAAGGAAAACAAGGTATGCCCTGTGGGGACCTCAGCGTGGGTGGGATTCCCAGGATGCTGTAGTGTAAAGGGCAGGGAGGCAACTTGAAATTACTGATGTGTTTGCAAGACATGTGTTACTCATTAAAATGGTGCAGTAGTTTGCCCAGAATGATAAAGGTTTAGTCACTATGGCAACCACAAGAGTAAAGAAATGCATAAACAAGCAGAAGCCGATACAGAAAAATGTGAAATGGGTAAGAATTCAGACAACAAAAGGGAAGTAGGCTTGGGAGAGAGGGTCGTGAAGCACTGAAGACTCAAATAAACCAACCAGAAAACATCAGGTTAAAGCCAGCTGCTCCAGCACCATCTTCTGTTTATTTATGGATTTGCATGTGATAGGCTCATGAATAACCTCTACATCTGCTATGCTGCGCATAGAGAGGTCAGAGGACCACTTGTGGGAGTTGGTTCTCTCTTCCCAAAATATGATTCCAAAGGATGAATCTCGGGTTATAAAGCTTGGCAGCAAGCATCTTTACTAACTAATCCATCTCGGCCACCCAATGTAACAATGAATGAAATTTTAGTCAAATATAGTGACAAAAATTTCCATATTAGATTACAAGTTAACATCCATATTTAGATTTTACGTTAAAAAGCTCCTAAGATCCTTAATATAAAGATACAGCTAAAATAAACATTTTGGAAATGGTTCCATTGTCTATCCAAGCTACTGTAATAAACTGCCACAGGTTGGACAATTTATGAATCAGAAAACTATTTCCTTTAATGTTTGGGATGCTCAGAACTTTGAAATCAAAGCCTAAGCATATCCCATATCTGGTGTGAACCTGTTTTCTTCTCTGTAGAAGATTATTACACATCTGTAACTTCACATAGCAGAAGTTGCATAGGGGATCCATGGATTTTCTTTTGAGAGGACTAATCCCATTCCTATAACCTGTAACATCTTAAAGATTACATCTCAAAATATTACCACACTGGGGGGATTCACGATGTAAAGTAAGGGATAAAACAACTCAGTCTACACCAGATGGAACATGTGCTGCAAAAGGTCTTGAATATTAAACCTAAAAATATACTTTAAAACAAGGAATTACCAGGCTAAGAATTAAGAGAGGAATTTCAACATGATATAACAGCCAGCTATGAATGAACTACAGGCAACATCTGTGCTCATGAATTTAAGTATTTGATTAATAATGTCTTCAAAGTAAAGTTACTTAGAGTTAAAATTTGAAACAAGAAAACTCAAGAAATTTAATTGTAGAGAGCAGTACACTGTTATTCACTGTTCTCTGTAGTCTGTAAAACAAGTAGTCAGAAAGTCGGTGAGGACACAGAGCATCCAAACAGCCCTGAATCAATTCTGACATAGTTGATGCTTGAGCTGGCCTGAAGCAACACTAACTAACAGGAAGCAACCCATTTTATGCTCATATTGAACATTTTTTCAAGATAGTTTCTTGATACATAAAACATTTGAACAAACTTCAAATCATATATAATTTTCAGAATATGAATTTTGAACAAAAAGATATTAAAGTAAAAACCAATACCAACATAGTATTTTGAAAAGCCACAATAGTTTGAAATTAACAAAAAATGTCTAAACTACCAAAGAGTTGAGAGTTCATGAGATGTTGAGGAAAACTCAGGTCTGTGGATCTGAATTCAAGGTTAACCTGGCTTCACAGTGGGACCTTGCCTCCAAGAGACAGCAGGCCTAGTCCTGGACATCCTACATAAGTTCAAACCAGACAAAAATCTCAGCACAACACAGTGAAGTAGGTAAAAACATTCCCAGCCCAACCTATGGAACTTTGGGCAACTGATAGCTGCTGGGAAGAGGTGAGGCAGAGTCCTACAGGAATGGCACCGACCTGCACTGAAGGACATTTGGGGACACAAAGCAGACTCCATAGGTGGTTATATATGAGAGTATATTAAATTGGGTGGTGGGAGAAGAGGGAAGATGTGTCTATAGAGGAGGGGATCTAAATATCATCAAACTACATAGTATGAAAACTGCAAAAATTGAATAAAAATAAAATAGAGCAAGGTCTGTAGATGAGCCCTTTCATTGGCAGAGTGCTTGTCTAACATGCGAAGATCCTGGGTTCAATCTCCACCACTGAAAAAAAGAGAATTATTTGTGGTATTGTGATTAATCTTAATTTTCTGACTGATTATAGATTTAGCATCCTCTAGGAGACACACAACCAAGTACATCTAAGGGTGTCGCCAGCCAGCATTGTTACACATGGAGGGAAAACCTACCCTGGCTAGAGACAAATCAATCTAATTTGATATCTGATTTGGTGTTCATAGTGCACAAAAAAATAACCATTAAATCAATCAACCAATAATTCAATCACATCTAAGGTAGAAAATGAAAAGTTGTTTCTGTTTGTGGATGTCATTATTATCTGCGATGACAGAATTTTCTTTGTAAAACCTCAAAGAAGGAGCAAACCCTACAAGGAAATACATTAAAAAGAGCTTCAGGGTATGAGATAAATATAAAAATATATGCTTATCTCCCATCAGCGAAATAGTGGGCGGTGGAAGTTTTAAAATTTATCATTTGGTAGTCAGTTTACCATTAGTGTTATTAACATCTGAGATAAATCAATTTACAAAGAGAAAAGCATTAATTTGGCCTGCATTTTGAAATTTTGTCTCTGATTTTTATTTTATGGATATGCATGGATTGCCTTCACGTATGTAAGTGCACCTGTGTTGCACAATGCCTGAGGAGGTCAGAAGAGGGTGTCAGATTCCCCTGGAACTGGAGTTACAGACAGTTGTTAGTCGCCATGGGTGCTGGGAATCAAACCTGGGTCCTCAGCAACAGCAGTTAATGCTCTCAACTGCTGAGCCATCTGTCCAGCCCCTTGGCCTTGGAGTTGATAGCTCTATTACTTCATGCCTGAGGCAGGCTGTGCATGGACATAGTGATGCCTTGACCTCAAGAGGCAGGTGTCAAAATCAAAGAGGAGAACCAGGTTCCAAATTTCTCTTCAAGTGTCTTCCCTCAAGGACCTGAAACTTCCTAGTTGGCCTAATCTTTTGTAAGTTCTACCAGATTTCAATAAAGCTATGTTTGGGAGCAAATGTTTAACGAGTGTCTCCAGAGTACACTTAGGACACAGTTTACAGCATCACTTACATATCAGCAAAGGCACAGAATCTGTACACTGGAGCTGAGCAAAAGGAATTACTGTGGACTTCACTAGGGATGTGCTGTATCCTCAGACTGAAGCACAGTGTAGTGAGATAACGGTTCCTCAAATTTGATCCAGAAATTTCCTGATAGTCAATGTAAAATCAGAGGGGAATTTTTTAGTAGTTATCAGGAAACTGACTACATAAAGCCAAAGTCAGAGAAGAAGAAAAAGAGCTTTAAGAAGCTGACAGCAGAATTGGGAGTCACACTCGCTGACCTCCAGAGTTATCATGAATTTACAGAATGGACTGCTAAGGAAAAAAGATGCATGTAACAGAATAGACATTCCAGCCACTGACCCCAAATGTAGCCAATTATTCTTTTCAAAGGGAAGGAAACAATGGGAGAAATGTAGTCACTTAATAATGAAAAAATACATATTAATAGTATTTAAAAGCCAAGTTATTTCTTTCTGTTATGAGAAAAAAATCAAGCAAAAGTCTTTATACATAAATATAGATCGTGTCTACAAATATATGTCCTCCATTTCTTACAAAAAGGAACTAAAATTAATTATGAATTTGAACATAAATCTTAAAAAGTATAAAAATATGGGGTCTTGGGCAATGTGACAATATCTGAGTTATGCATGAAAACAACCTGGAAAGAAAAAGAATGTAAATTAAATTTAAATCAAACTCAAAACTTCTGCTCTTTGAAAGACTCCACTCTAGGAAAAAAATACCAAGAAAAAATATTTGCTAAGTACATGTCCACCAAAGAATATATTTACAACAAAGTTTCAAGCTCAGTAACTTATAAACAGTCCAGTTAATTTACTGATAAAATAATAGAAATCTTATTTCAAGTAATACACATAGTTATCAAATAAGAATATAAAATATTTCAAATTGTTCAGTATATGAATATATTACAAGATGAGGATATGTCCCAAATTATACATATATTCATATATTCTCATACGTACTGCTACAGTTTGAATGTTTATGTGCTCTCCAAATTTCATAGTACAACTTAATCCCTTATATAACAGCCTTAAGAAGAGAGCATGTAGGAAGTAGGTAGGTCATCAGGTCTCTGCCCTCATGAATAGGAAGGCAAGGTGGAGTAAGCTCAGTGGGTGAAGGCGCTTATCATGAAGTCTGGTTTTCTGAGTTAGAGCACTGTGAATGTGCAAGGAAAGGACTGGTACCACATAGCTGCTCTATGAACACCACACATGTCCCTTGCTCACTCATATGTACGCACAAGTAGAGAAATAATAAATAAAGGAGCAAATGAATAAACAAAGATTAAAATGGCCAGAGGAATGTAGGCAGACCCTTCTTTTGTTCTGAAGTTTTATCTTCTAAGTCTACAGCACACAAGTCATCATTTAAAATTGGAGTTTTGGCCATTACGATATATGGAGCAGCCTGCATCTGCATGCAGAACTTTGCAACCTTCAGAACCATGAAGTACTATTTCCATATAATTTCCCTATTGGTCAATGATTTGGAAAATCATTTAGCAGCTTCTTGAAAGATTAAATGTATACTTGCTACATGACCCCCAAATCTCACAGTAGTCATTTGCTAGAGAAAAATAAACACTTATTTATACACTGAAACCTGTGGGCAACACTGTATAATGACACATATAATCATTCTGAATTGGAAGTAATTCAAATGCCTTGAAACAGGTGAAGGGATAAAAAGAATGAAATCCAAATACACAAATGGAAATAGATGAAAGTCTGTCACAGGCCATGAAATGGTAAAGAAGAATTTTCTAGGAACAGACAACCAGATAACTTCTGGGGGTGACTTTGTTCTCCATTGGGATGCATTTGCTCAGCAACACACTTATTACAAATCAGGACTATAGACATATAATTCATCCATGCCAATAAACTCAAAACAGGAATAGTATTAGAAAGTAGCAATAAAATTGTAGAATTATTTAAATAAAAATGCAAGAAATGGAGGTCTAAACTAGGGCAATCTTTTTAGGAGTTTCTTAGCACAGAGATCATACTCTGTGTGCTTTTAAAATTCAAACAACCAGTTTTGTGATGTTACCATGATGTAAAAAATGGTAACAAAAGGACTGAAGCTGAATTTTTGAGACATTACTCAGAAATATTATTGAATATGTAAGTTTATTTCCTCTTAAGGAGCCCATAAATAGACATGTTCTGCTGTTCATTGCAACACATATGTTATCCTCTAGTCTATCCCTTGTCTAAATTCCCTTTTTTATTTTTCCAAGAAGAGTATATAGTACATATTCTGTATTTTATTTTCAGTGTAGGGCTGATACTCCATGCCTAGTGTATGCTTAGAAAACAGTCTGTATTCTATAGATTAAATGCGTGGTGCTCCTATCCACCTTCTTTGCTTCTGGAACCAACCAAACTGTAAGTCAAAAGATGGTTGTGCAATATTACATTATCTCCCCCTTAGATATTCCAGATGAGCGCACAGACCACTGTGCTAGCTTCATTTCTGTTGCTTGATCATACACGTGGCCAAAAGGAGCACATGGGAGGAAAGGGTTTATTTGACTTAAAATTCCAGATCATAGTCCATCACTGCAGGACACTCACAGAGAGAGGCACATGAGAAAGCTGGTCACGTCAAGGTTAACAGTCAAGGTCAGAGAAGAATACATACCCCACTACCCCACCTTGCTCTAGTTTCCTCCTGCCATATGTACTTCAGATTATTGCTTAGGGAATGATACTGCCTTCAATAGACTGAGTCCTACTACATCAATTAACAATCTAGAAAATCCACTAGAGACATGCCCGCACGCTAACGTGGTGACAGAATTGCTCAACTGAAGTTCTATTCTTAGATTATTTTGGTTGGGATAAGTTGATATTTAAAACAAACCATCCTCCATTATTAAGGAATACAGCATGTTTTACTTAATCAGCTTTGAGATATAAGGTAGTGACCACTCACCATGCTGGTGAGGGATCTCCTTGGACCTAGACCTGGGGCATGGGAATGGGAGAAGGCAGGTGTCCTACAATCCTACTTCCCAACTGAAATTTGGGTTTGTGAAGAGAAACCAATGGGAATTACTTTGTGGACGTAATATGCCGTCATCTGCTACACCATTGTTGTTACTAAGGTACATTATTATGTCCACATTGTATTGACCTTGTGAATCTGAGCTTTAAAAACCAAAATGTTTCTCCTTTCTTAATACGTATCTATGTACCCAGAGATTGATGGTGTCCTCAGCTTTCCTCAGAGAAGCTTATCTGGCAGTGGTTGGCAGACAACACAGAGACTCACATGTGATGAGGGTGCTGAGAATAAATGTGAAGTGGTCCACTCTAAGTGAGACATCTTCATCTAACACTTCCCTACAAACCAGGGAACACTGTGGAAGAGGAGCAGACACAGGCAATAGACACAGTTTGAGAGGAACATTGAGAGAATGTCTGCTGAACATAATGTGCTCAGAAACTCACTGATCTATGATTACTTACAGGGACCTGCAAAAGACTGGCCAAGGAGCCATTTCATTTTGTATGAGGGACAGGTTCACAGGGCCCCATCTCAAAGTGAGTGTTTATAAATAACAACAGAGATCAAAGTAGAAGGAGTATACCTGCCTGGAGAGACGACTCAGCAGTTAAGAGCACTAGTGGCTCTTACGGGACCTGTTTCCCTGCACCCACATGGTAGCTAACAACTCTACCAAACTCCAGTTCCAGGAGATCTGACTCCCCCATCTGGCCTCCGTGGGAACTACATGACACTGCTTCACCTATATACATACAAGAAATATACTCAATACATATAAAATGAAAATAACAAAATAGTTTTTAAAGAAGGGATATAAAAGAAAACGAGTTCCTGAAAAAGGGAGGATATAAAAGGGGAAGGAGTGTGTGTTTGTGAATCCGCTCAAAGCTTGGAATGTGTATGTATGAAACTGTGAGATCGTAACAACAGTAGAAAAGCAACAACAGTGCTTGCAATGGAGTATTATTTCCTGAGTCTGAGTCAGAGAGATTAAACTCTGGCACACTTAACAGGTTGAACTGGTGTTTTGGGCCCACGGCAGTTACGAACTCTCTCAGCTGTGGGATTCAACAAGCTTGTGGTCTGGATTTACCAATCTCATTCTTTCCACTGATAAATTTGTGACCTGAAGGTGACAGTCTTTCTCTTTGGTGTGTACACTGACCTTGTATGAAGAGAAGGAGCAGTGAGTGGCCTCCCTGCTTCTTGTCCTTTGTGGTGTTAGATGAACCGAGCTGTTGAAAGTAGAGCAGAGAAAATTAGCTAATAAATGGGGGAGTCAGAAGATAAGGCTCATTATGGGGATTCTCATGGAGTCACCCACGTGGACCTGTGAAAGGCACTCAGCACAGGAGCTCAGTCTGTACCAGATAGGAACAAGCCTGCAATAACATCTCTCCTGGACCATGTCAAGTTACAGAGCAAGAAATTCTATCTGAGAGTCTGGACTCAAGATTTACTCTTGATGACTGTGATTTCCAAGGTCTCCCACTAAGCAGAACTGTTTTCACAGACAACTAAGTTCCATCAATAATAGTAGTAAGAACAATGGTAGGCTTGTCATAACTGCAGGATTAAATGTGTGCGTAACTTGTCAATTGTCAACAGTTAGACACTGTTCAAAGCACTTTGTTTCTAAATCTTCACATATAAATAATAGAAATCTTCATATAAATGTAAATCTTCCCAACACTATATAACACATTCTATTATCACTTCAAATTTACAAGTTTGTCTACAAAGATAACAGCAAAACCGAGGTCACGACCCAGGTCACACACTAGTGCGTGGGACAGCATGACTCCGTAATCACGCTGGAAAATGGGGATTGCATTCACTGTACTGCCCACAGCACAGCACAAGACACACACACACACACACACACACACACACACAGAGCACTTTCTAAATTGATACATAGTATCAAGCATGGAATACACTTACCTTTACCTGTGGAGAGTCATTATGTTTCTGCCAACTCAAAGCTTTGTTGAATTATTTCTCAAAATTTTACTTATGTAACATTTTACAACTACATTTCCTCCCAATTATTCATTTAACAAACTCGACCCTGTGAAATGTCTCCACACTTGCAAAGCATCTTGTTTCTTCTAGTAACCTCTCCATCTTCTGCACCGCATACCGCCACGGGTCTAGTCTCTCCGCTCCCCTCTGTCCTGCTATGTAGCCTGGCTTTCCATGCATATTAATGGAATTTGTCTGTGCAACTTTGATTAATTCCAGGTCAAGACCACTGTGCTATTCAATTTTGTATCTACTCTTCTTTCACTGTTCCTGGAATAAATTGGTAGCTAAATGTTGAATGAATCAACGAGTGAATGAGTGAATGAATGAATGAATGAGAGAGTGAGTTAATGAATGACTTGTGAAATGTAGTATCTCTATTGACCCGTGAAACAATTTTGTGCATGAATCTTTGATCTCCATAAAGGAAACTGAGAAAAGCCTAATTTTTCTTTTAGTTCTTTCTAGGAATCAGAAATCAAAGCCAGGCCAGAAGCAAAGTGTGTGTCACAGTCTTGGAGCCAACCTAGACTTTTGGATCTTCCACCACCCCACAGGGAATTACGTGACAGTCTGAGATCATGGGAGAAGCTTCAGTGAAGATATGGGACCACCAACTCCTGCTCACCAAGTATAGAGGTTCCTCAAGGGTGATGAAGAAAGTGCCCAACTTGCTGTTCATTAATTTGCTCACTCACTGGCTCACTGATTTACTCATTTGTTCATTCAATATTATCTTTCTCCTGTATATTCAGACTATAGCAGAGGAGATAGAATAAGGTGTATGTGTCTGTTACATACCAGAGACACTGGCGTTGTCCCATCTACCAGCTGGAGGCAGTTGAAGATCTGGAGAAAAGACGAGAAGCCCATGCTCACACCTACTCAGAGCTGAGTAGACAGGAAGGTGGTGAGTGTAGGTGCCACCAGGTTCCCTCCTGTGACGTTCCCTTGCAATTCCAGTTATTAAAAATTTCTTGCAAGTTGCCTAATTTCCATCTCAGCAAAACTTGCCAATGATTTTTATATTTTTATTTAGAATTTTCTACATAAGATGCCCAGTGTTTTCTGATTTCCTGATTGAACCTTAGATCAATTTTCACTCTTAGGACGACCTTAGTAGTGTCAGGTAGTAGTTCAGTGCATGAAGCAGAGAGCAGAGGCAATAGCAAACTTCCCTGAGGAGACATTGTAGATTAGTCTAGATGAGACAGGCCTGCTGAAGGTGCAGGGAATGAGAGGAAGGACAAATCATAATACATGACTGTTGGGTTCATTGTGCACCGTCAAAGCCAGTGGGACTCCACGGTTGGAAAGGGGAAGCGACATGAGGCGTCCTGAGCTCAGTTCATGGAGATACTTGAGAATCAGAATCATTGCAAAATCAAAGTATTTAAGAACTTTCGGGAGAGTAACATGATAAAACATGGCTGGGATACTCCACATATGTGAGCAGAGCCCAGATAAGCTGATCAAGGGCTGTAGTACTAATAACTAATGTCCATGCAGAGTTACACAGATTACAAAGCAACTATTACTTTACTAGACTTTCATATTAACCCTTGTGTACTAATATTCTGAGTGTGTAGATTAGGGATCTGAAAATCATGGAATCTTAACACTATAGCCAATATAAAATTAGATGGAAAAAGACAAGGATATAAGTGCAAACCAAGTCTCCTGATTTGGTGTTAGAAGTGCATTCTGCAAGGTTGGAGATATTATGGTGATGTAAGTACAAGATGGCTCCTCCTCATTGTTTCAAATAATAACATTCAATATTATGGTTTACTACTGTTCAAAATTCTGCAGTGATAATCTCAATTTGGTACAGCTAGAATAATTGAGAATCTAAAGTTCCAGTTCTGCTGTGATGGTCCATGCCATTGAACTCTGAGTGTTCAAAGGCTTCCTGTCAGAAGAATGGGTATCAAGCAAAACCTAGCTTCTGACTTGAAGGGATGGGTATGTTGTAGATTCCTGGGAGAGGGGGCCATCTCTATGAGTTTCGTGACCAGGTTCTCTCACATGTCCAGTTAATTGTTCTCTGAAAATGTTATTTTGAACCTGTTTCGTGCTTGAGTCTATGAGAATGAGGAGTCCCCGTCTTTGTCTCATAAGCACTTGAAACTTTGAGGACCGATGGATACATATTAGCATAAATTTTGTCTCAACTAATTTTTAAAATGTTTGCTTTTGCTGTCAAAATATCTTAACATTCTCCTAAGAAACATTTCTAACTTAAAAACCTAGATGCATTTGCTTGGGCTTAATCATTTTGTTCTGAGTAGGACTGAGATTTAACCAATTGAATAAAGACCCCTTTTGTGGTTCAATACTATTGTTTTGCCAAACAAGGAAAACAATCTAAGATGGAAAATAGAGAATTTGAAAAGATATGTGGGTTTACTGTTCACAATTGTAAAATGATCTTAGATTAGAGGTGAGTTATATTATGTCACTTTAATGGCTTTAAAATAGATTGTAGGGCTATTTTACTGAATTATTGAACACATTTTGTTGCAGGTTGTATACTGTGAACTATTGATCCAATAATTATTCATGTGGACTATTAAAAAAGGCTGATTCATTTTTTATTTTACCATTTTAAGTAATGTTTATGTATTATTTAGAATTTGAGAGCTAAGAATAAAAGACTTTTTAGTGCAATACAATATTTCTAAAGTAGGGCAGGTCTTTGTGGGAGTCCAAGGTAACATTATACAGTACAATAAAAAATTAAGTAACTTTAAATTTCAGTAGGTGAAAAGATATCCTTTCCCTTCAGTTATATATTTTAATTGCAGGATTATTCACATTGACTTATGAACCTTTCTGATGTGGCTGAAATATTTAATAAGATATATAAAATATTTTAAGTGCCATGCATATCTTTCAAGAAAGAAAGGAATGGGTGTTCTTCCTCTTTTTTTTTTTTTGGTCCTACAAACTTAACTCAGTCATTTTTCCTCTCTTATTCAGCACAAAGGAATTGGTTCAGTGTAGAGTTTCAACAAGTATTACTCTGGGTTCATCATTTAAGTAGCATTTGTGAATGACAGCTCATTACATTCTTTGTAGGTTGAGTGTATCTTTAAAGCAGATGCTTTGATCGATGCTTTCATGGTGAGTCACTTGCTTTGCTGCTTAGTGCTCTGCAAACTGCCCTTTCACCCTAACATTTATTAACTAACTACAAAGTGCAGGTCAAGTAGCTTGCCACTGATTCATGGACTCTGCCCATTTGAAAAACGTCCAGTCTTTCAACCAACTGTCCAGCTTAGAGAAATGAAAGAGAAAAGTTCAGCTGAATGTCTAGGGACACAAATCCAGGATGAAGCCACGTTCAGATTCATATGCCAGTTCTGATTCTCATTGAAGTCAATTCTCTGTTTATTAAAACAGCCATATTCAGAACGTGGCAGAGTTGCTTTGCTTACAGATGTGTGTAAAAAGAGCTCCTGGAAAATTGCAAGAAGAATTTCCTGTTGAGAAAGTGGCTTAAGGACACATGTGCAGGTGCAGAAAGCTCTTTTCCTGGAAAGCAGGTCCTGGAAATTAGGGGTCTTGTAGTGAATGAATAACTGCCCTAGCAGAGAGAGGGGATCAAATGTTAAATTGAGGAAGCAATGATCCATTTTCATCAGGTGTCATCACAATTCTGTATTTGGTGCTTCTTAGAAAAGCTGGTTTGAATTTGGAGGGAATAAATAACCTGGAATAGTAGGCTGTCCAGATAACAGAAAGAAAGGGCTTTATCTTTGGTTATAGCTACATGACACTGTGCATTTAAATCATTTGGTTCTGCTGATACGATGGAAATTATGATTCACTGACTTTGAGATGTGAACTGGAATATAATATTTCCAATAACCTTTCATAAGATGCTAATTCTGTGGTTCTCTGTGTGATTTCATCGATACACTAAGAAGATCAGCTTTACCTAAGATTTGGGTTAGTCAGAACAGCACTTTTCCCAGCTCCATGTCATATCAATTAAATAAAATATCTAAAGTGGACTCAGGCATAAATATTATTTTTTAAATTCTAATATTGAGTTTCAGAGGAAGCAAATGCCTTGGAATAAAAAAAAAAACTGGAAATGCAGGAAAAAAAGAATAATATTGTGATATGTATGTATTCCAGTGACTAAGAGGTTAGGTAGATTCTATTCCTGTTAAAAGGTTTGCTTTTTCTTAAATTTAAAAATTTTTCACTTTGTCTTTAATTTTTATGGGCCATGCTTAGAAAAATCTAATACCTTCTGAATGCAGTTAACTAATTTGAACATAGTTTAAGTAACAAATACTTCTAAAAAAAATTCTTGTAAAGCTGAGGAAATAGCTGGAGAAAGACTGAGTGGCAACAGAGAAAGAATACTGGGAATGAAGGTTTCCTAAACACAGTTGTTGTTTCCTACCTTTATTGTAAAATACTCTTGACACATCTGTCAGAACAGAAGGAAAGTAAGCATTCTTGTACTTTATGCAATACTCTATGCCATTTTAGAGAATGAACTCTAATTAGAGTATCAGTAGTATCAAATTAAGGATAAATATTTAAGACAAACTAAGACAGGAGTACAGTGGGAGTACTATCCCTTGTATAAAATCTGCTGCAAATTGCAAAGGATTTGCACCGTCCACCAGCAAAGGATAAAAATGATCAAAAGATATGCAAGTTTTTATATTCTAACTCAACTGAAATTATTGAAAAGAAATGGTGTATGTAATATTTGAATTTTCTAGAACTTAAAAATTCTTGGGCTTGAGCTGTGGGTCTCGGTCTTTAGCTGTGTTTTCCTGGGAAATGACTGGTCTAGGTTACCCACTTGATAATAGAAAAAATGGATCATATGTTTCCAATCTGTCAACTAGGTGCAGAGTGGGGAATGGAAATGTATATTTGTTGAAGGGCTATGGGATGTCTTGCCATAGGAGTATAGCTCAGATGTATAACTTAATGCTCATGTGATTGTTTGTCTTCAGGTGCTACAAAACACTCTCACCAATACCAGCTTGGGAAAGGAAAGGTTTATTTGGATCACATCTTCTGGGTCACAGTTCATCACCAAGGGAGCCAAGGTAGGAAACTCGGACCTGGAAGCAGAAGCTGAAATTCAGATCACGGAGGAAGACTGCAACTGGCTTCTCCCCTGGCCGATGTTCAGTCTGCTTTCTTACACAGTATAGAACAATCTTTCAAGTGTAGTGCTCTCCCACATCACTCAACAATCAAGACAATGCCTCACAGACATGGCCACAGGTCAGCTGAATGCAGGAAATTCCTCAGTCAAACTTCCCTCAATCCAGGCATGTCAAGCTGACAACTAAGGCTATCCGGAATATCCCTGAACATGTAAATTAGCAACTTTGTCTCAGTTTTCTTATCCAGATGATGTCTAAATGTCCATCTCAAATGATGATTTTGAGAATTGCCTCAAAAAATGCAAATAAATCAATCAATCAGAGTAACAACGGCAGCACTCTAAAGAAAAGAAAGTTGTTTTGTATAATCTGTTGACATGAAAATATACTTTGAATATTTTTTTATCTCACAAGCATCTGTGTATGTGTGTGTGTGTGTTTATACTTGCCAATGGGTGTACATGTGGAGGTCACTCACTAAGGTTGAGATAGCTTCCTCCATTATTTCTCCACCTTATTTTTATTTTTGAGACAGAATCACTCATTAAATGGAGTTGGCAAGACTAACTGACCTGCAAACTCCCAGAATTCACCTGTCTCCTTCCCACAGTGCTGGGAAACAGATGAATGCCACCTCACCTGTATTTTGACATGGATGTTAAAGATTCAACTTCGTTTCCTTATGTTTGTACATTAAGCATTTTACCAGCTGAGTCATATCCTTAGTCACATAAACATCTTTATCTTTTGTGGATTTATTTTTTAAAAGGAGAATTCTGTTCTTCTCTCATAGTTTTAAAAATGCATCTAATGCATTCATTGATAATTTTATGCATGAATACACCCTCAGCCCCTCCCTCCAACTCCTCTCAGACCCACATCCATGCCTCTTTCCCAAATTCAAGTTCTTTTTTAAAATACAGCTGATTCTGATTAGTGTTTCCAGTATGTACATATGACCCATACATGGGTCAATCTGAGAAGTCATATCCTCGTGGAAACTTCAACATCCCTCTTCCAGAACCCAGGTTGGAAAAATCAACAGTATTACCCAGTTGTGAACCTTGCAAGCTACAGATAATAACCAACATGACAAGATATGCCAATTGATGCAATGGTGACAGGAATGTTATGGAAGCAAACACCTGCTTTCCATAGGACAGAACTCATACCTGCATCACAAACTGTGGTAAGAACCTGCAGCAGGTTTGGTCACAGGCCCCAGTAGAGAAGCTACTTCTATTGTTCTGTTAAGTGGACACAGTTTCCAACTGCCTTGAAAGACCTACAGACATCCTTTGACACTTCACTGGATGACACAGAAAGGTCTGGTCCTCTTTTCCTCTTAGGAAGTAGAAGTTTCCTGGTGGATCAATAATGCCAGTACAAATCTGGTATCTCCAATTAAATTCCCCCTGCACTTGACTATATACTTCGAGGCGATGCTGAGCCTTTTTTACAAGGCAGAGAGAAGGGTTTTCTTGTCAATTCCAAGTCTAATCTTGAAAACAAAGTGAGATTTCTGCTTTAATCTCTGTAACTTCTGAATCCCAAAGTCCTTTGTGAAGTTATCACATGAATGATCACTTCATGGGAAGAATGATGGCATGACAGAGACTGACTTTTCTACTGTCTCTTGTAAGGCAGTAGCTTTGGGAGTAAAGCTCACAATCATTCCACTGATGCTCTGTGGAGCAGTAGGACTGCTCAGCTGAACTCAGTCTAAAAAACTATGCAGAGAGAACTTTTTCAATCACTAAGATTTGGGTTGATGTTTATGCTACAACACAACAGATATATTTGACTGCTCGTCATTGCTTCCTGAAAGGTCTCTCTTTACTATTATTCTCTGTGGAGGTGGCCCATTGGTCTCTCTGCTTGTAGATGTAGCTTTTAGTGCACATAGAAATAATCAGATGCTCACATGAACCTCTTAGTGGTATAGACATTTTTGCTAAAGAGTTGACAGTGTCAAAGTATTAACAAAGACACGAACTTTGCGCCACCATCCCGAAGAACCCAGACAATCTTAGTGATCGTGACTATTCTCTTGTTCTTTCTGGAATTTTTTATGTCCCTTTTATCATTCATTACTTGTCTATGTCATTAGACAAGATACTGATGTCATACAAAGGCAGGCCTGCGTTTTGTGCTATCTATGTCAACCCTGAATAATAGGTCTTTAAAGTAAAACAAAAGTTAAGAGAGTCCCAGTATCAAATGAAAAAGTTCTTAGCAATTTATGACTCTACACAAACTCCCATACTGAAAGTCTCTATTCACCACTCTGAAGCATGTCCTCTGCCAGTCTGAAATTGTGACCCTATCATACTATAGTACTATAGTCTAAAACTGTTTGCTGGAGAACATGCGATCAAGCCTGAGTCAGGGTGTTGTGGATATGCAATGCCAGTTATTCAGGAGACTGAAGCAGAATTGCAAATTCAAAGTTTTGCTAAGCCAAAATAGTAAGAACCTATATCAAAATAAAAATAAAAAGAGCCTGGGCTTTAGCACAATGTAGGAGGACTTGCTAACGGCAGTATAAGGCCCTAGATTTGATCACTAGTATTGAAAAACAAAAGTAGAAAAAAAATTAAAATTAAAAGCCCAACAATAATAGGGGAATTTTCTGCTTATTATATAAAAAGTCTAATGAATAAGATTGGACATCTGAACCCCTTGCTCACAGCTGTTCCTACAGAAATCTTGCAGTTATCAATCTTTTCACTATTACTACTCTTAGATGTAAATCTTCTGCCTAGTGTCATCTTCCCCAGGATCTGCAAGCTCTGGCTTTGAAATGGAACTATTCAAGCCTTGTAGTCCATATGAGAGCATGCTTAACCTGGCTAGTAGCCTCATTCTTGTGCATACTAGCAGCACAGAGCAGGTAGCATTTATCTTTTGCTAACAGATGTGTTTCAAGTAGTACAATGATTCCTTGTCACCGGGGCAAATTCCTCTAAATATAACTCAGTATCTCTGTTTTATCATATTCCAGCATTGTAAGTGGCATTGGCCACTTATGTACATATGAATATATGTACATGAATATATATATATATACATATATATATATATATATATATATATATATATATATATATATATATATATATGTAGCCAATTAAGCTCAGTATATTCTGAGCTTTCTTCCAGGCTTCAGTATTTCCACTCGAAAAGCAAGCAATTTTATCTACATGGAAGTGGAAAGTCTGCAAAAAAAAAGAGACATGAACAAGGAAAGATGGTCTCCAGAAGTCATAGGGGAGTTCCCGGACTCCACTTCTGCTAGCATTTTGCCAAAGATAATGGTTGATGGGGGAAGGTCTTCAGTGATGTTGCCACTGGTCTAGTACATGAGCTCTTGTAAGCAAGCTTCTATCCATGTTCTTACAATTAAGACTCATGGAAATCATTGGGTCATACACACACAGACACACAGGCTAGACACACACAGGACCTAAAAGTACGAAGGAGACAATTTGGGAAGAGGAAGGGCATTGATGGGAATGGGAGGTAGACAAGAGAGGTTAACAACAGTAAATATTATCAATACATGTTATGTACATGTATGAACAATCACAGTGAATCTTATTATTATACATGGCTAAATTAGGCTAATAAAAACACTGACAAATTTTCACATGAGAGCATGTTCATCAATAAAAAGATGAAGTAAAGTAATCAGAGTGGAGTAGGGTAACTGAGATCTGGTGCACTATAGACAGGGGTATGGAATTACTTCCAGGCAAGAACCAACGTCACATTTTAATTTCTGAGGGGAAAAGTTCCTTTGTGATGACAGGTGATTCAGACTCTGTGAACATGTGAACACTTTTCCTGTCTATCTCTGTTCTGCCAGCTGAGTGATTGCCTTTCTGTCTTATTTTGAACTTATGTCAGGAAAATCTCCCACAATTTCTTCCAAATGTATACTCTAGTTGGCGTTATTCCTGTTGAATATTGACTCAGATGTGTTGGAAAATATTTGAATGAATTGTTGCTCAGAATGGATACAGATTCTTTAAGTAGAGAAATCTGTGCTAATTTTCACAGCAGTTTTAAAATGCAAGGACAGGATCAGCAGAACACCTAAATGCTTCAATCTTAGAATATGGAAGAGCTCCAGTAATAACCTGGAGGTCTCACTGTATCTCGCTCCCAGAGTGCATTAGTTACTTCTCCATTTCTGTAATAAAGCACTGTTATCAGAGCAACTTACTCAATCAAGAGTTTATTTTGCCTTATACTTCCTGAGGGGTGTGTCCCTCAAGGTGGGGTTTATACTTCCTGGGGGGTGTGTCTGTCATGGTGGGATAGAATGGCAGCAAGCAACAAGCATGGGGCAGGAACTGAAAGCAGAGAGCACAGATCTTCAACACAAACACTAGAGCACAGACTAGAAGCCAGTCAAGACTATGAATTCAAAGCAGTTCCTAGTCACCCACTCCCGAGTCCCTTGTCACCCACCCCCCAGTGACACACCCCCAGTCCCCAGTCACACACTCCATGGCCTTTAGTCACACACGCCCCAGGCCCATGTTACACACTTCCCAGCCCCTAGTCATACATTGTGCAGCAGGGATGTACCTCCTAAGGATCCTAGGACTTCCCCAAAATGTGTCACCAAACTGGTGACAAGGTATTTAAATACTTGAAACATTTGAGGACATTTCTCATTCAAGCCACCACAGAGAGAAGTCTTTCTTGAATGTATTCAGCAAATAATTTCTAAGTACTAGGCCTCTTCTAGGTCATGAATTTATGTTCTAATGCTGAGTTTGGTTCTGTTTTACTCAGAATTAGAACCACAGTTTAAAGACCAACAAGCCTAATGCAATGTATTCCTTGCTCTATTTAGGTTCTGATAAATTAGTCTGAAAATAAACTTGATTCCAGAAACTATAAGATGCTAAGGGTTTTATGAACCTTTGCTAGAAGTTCTGTTTCAGCTGACTTGGGTCAGGAAGCTTTTTATGAAATGGTTTGTTTATCACTGGCTTATGTTGTTTGCTTTTGTTCATTTTGCTTTTGAAGTGAGATTTGGAAATATCAAATGAAAATTGTAGGTTGCGTAGGAGTTTAGCAGTAGATGAGGTGTGGTGAGAGGGCATTCATAGAGTACTGGGGTTACTGCTCTAAATTACAAACATACGCATGTCACTCTTCACTATTGTCCACTGGCCCCCAATGGGATCAATGACTATTTAAAGACATTTCTTCTCTCACATGGGACCTAACCAGCTATGCATATAGCTTGATGTTTACCAAGCTTGAACAAAGATGGTTATCATGTCATTGTCAATGCCTAGACTTTGGGTTGAGCAGGACCTGCTCTTCCATTTCTCTAAGGCTTAGTCTAAGGATAGTGCCCCAGGCAGAGTGGAATCTGGACTTTCCCTATTCTGGTCTTACTTATAAACTCAGTTTGAGATTTCCTAGCATATTCCACAAGTCAAATCAATTTTTCTCTAGGCCCTACATAAAAGCCCTTGGCCCATATCATTTCTACATGCAATAAGGTTCTTCTTCCCATGCATATATGTTATTGGATGTTAAGGAAAAATCTCTCAATTTGGTCAATAAAATAATAGTAGTAATTCCATACAAAGTAAAATGAATATAGTAGAAAACAGTTTGGAATATTCTCTATCAGTGAAATATCTGAACTGAGTGTTTGGATAATTAAATCATTTGTTTATCTCTAAGAATGGGAGTGAGATGTGTTTCATTCAAGCTATAACAGAAGATGACGTAAGAAACCAAACATTCAAACCTAAGCTTCATGATATCTATTTGTATGATGTTTCCTTTGTTTCCTTTGAACAACTTCCATTGAATCATCAACAGTCAGCATCATAAATGAGCATGCATGGGCATATGTCATACTAGGAACAGTATGAGTTCTTACTATAGAGAGTAGAACTGTGAAGATGCTGATGATGACAATCATAGGGTCCATGGCTTCATATTGCATCTACCAGAATAGCCATCATCTTTCATGAATGCTTTCCTCAGTCAGGTTATAATAGGTTCCTCTTTTGTTTTTATTAAAGACTCAACTATGCCAAATTTGTAGAGTTATAAAAAGCAACCAAGCGTTTCTGAGGTGGCATCTAGACACTTTTGTGTGTATTCCCAAGAGAGATATAGCTGGGTCATGTGGTAATTCTGCTTTAGATTGTTTGAAAAACCTTCATGCTGATTTCCACGGTGATTTTGCTATTCTTCACTCCCACCAGCAGTGACTGAGCATTCTTTTCTCCATGTTGTCTCCAAAATTTGATGTCAGTGTCCTTGAGATAGTCATTCTGATCAGACCAGGTGATAACTCAAAAACAGTTTAATGTGCACTATTCCTGATAGATGCTGAACATTAAAAATTTGCCAGGTGTGATGGTGCGTACCTTTAATCCCAGCACTCAGGGGGCAAAGTCAGGCGGATCTCTGCCAGTTCCAGAGGCAGGCAGATCTCTGAGGGTTCAAAGCCAGCCTGGTTACATAGCAAGTTCCAAGTTAACTGGGAATCCAGGGAGAATCTGTTTCAAAAAATTTATTGGCCATCTGTCTTTCTTCTTTAAGAACTGTCTAATAATTTTATTAGTCCATTTATTGACTGGCAGTTTTATGTCTTGATGTTCAATTTTTTTTTCAATTCATTCTAATTTCTGGATATTCTTCCTTTCTGAAACATAGTTGGTAAAGATTTTCTCCCTTCTGTGGGTAGTCTGTCTGCTGTGTTCATACTGTCTTTTGTTATGTAGAAACATTAATTTCAGGAAGTGTCATTTGTTGATTTGGGGGACTAGTTTCTGTGCTATTAGAGTTCTGTTCGAAAAGTTCTTGCTTACACTGAAAACATGAAGAGCATTTCTTATGTTTTCCTCTACCAATTTCTGTGTCTTGGGATTTAAATCAAAGCCTTTGGTCAACCCAGTTGAATTTTGTATAGAGTGAAGGATATGGACCTAATTTCATATTATCCAACCATACCAATACTTGGCATGAACTCAAAGGCCTCCTTAGTTGACTACAGACACTTGCACATCCATGTTTGCTGCTGCTATATTTGCAATGGCCAGGAAATGGAAGCCATCAAGGTGTCTATCAAGAGAAGAAAGAATAAAGAAACTGTGATGTTTAAAACACTGGAAAACTTTCTGCTCTAAAGAATAATGAACTAAAGAAAGTTTCAGGAACATGGATGAAATGTAAAGTATAATATTAATCAAGCTGACCAAAACTCAGAAGAAAAAAATTCCACGTTTTCTCTCACATGGGGATTCTAGCCTATAACGCCTACACAGGTATATGTAAACAATTATAATGTGGGTACGTCTACAAATCTAGAAAAAGACCAAAAACCACATGAGATGGTGAGGATGAAGGAAGGACAGATGGACAGAAGGAGAAGATGAATGTGGGGTGGAAGCTCCAGGAGCAATGGAGATGACAAAAGAGAAGTACAAAGCATGCTATTTAAAATGTCATAATGATATTTAGCAATGTTGACTTAAAAAATGAAATGATACATAAAGATAAACAACTAAGGCAAGGTATTAGAGAATGCTTAATCCAGGAATAAGACCAATTTAGGGCAGATGTGCTGTACCTTGGGGTATATTGTGGGACAACTTACTGAGACTCTGATGGAGTTACTTGATCAGGGCTTACTTTGAAACAGTTTTCTCTTCACAACTGTCATACTCTTCAGACTTACCATTATTTACCAAGGATGCGGAGACAGACAAGATGAGTCACTCTTTCAGTCACTGACCTCAGGAGGCTGAGGTGGAAGGACTCCTGTCTTCGTTATCCAGGGTAACTTGTGGATGAACAGGAGAGAAAAAGTCCTGACTTCTGAGAGGAATTTATATTCAAGGGAAGTCCTTAGAACTGAATTTTTTCAGTATTCCTGACCCTGAGAGGAGGAGGAGACTCACACAAGCATCAGGAAGGTACCAAATCTTTATTTTATTGGCAACTTTAACAGCTGAGGCCTAGACTCTAGGAGATCTACCTTCACAGTCAAAGCTGGACCCTGACTTCTCTATGGCATTGAGTAAGTCACAGCATTTCTTTTAGTTAGTTTCTGATAAATTGATTTCCTCATTATGGTTCTAGTCTACAGGGGCAGTTAATTAATTAATGTACATAAACTGCTTCAATAAGGGACTTGCCATTAGATGCAAATAGTCTCTTCGGTTGCTCTTTGGGAATAATCCAAAATCACTTCTTTCTCAAGAGATTTCAGATAATTGCCACAATGTTCTCCAGGAAGTCCTGTGATACAGTAGCTATTTCCCAAATAATTAATTTATCCTTTCTGAAAGTTTGAGGCTAGACATTAAGTTGTGCATAGACCTCAAAACTTCACTAGCTCGATAAGTCTTGCTTCTTTCATCATGATGTACAAAGTACACAGCTGACAACATGTGAAGTGTCACTTTAAATCATAGAGTTTAGTTCACTGTGTGTTCATCTTCTACAGACGGGAACAGAGCACTGGTTGGTGCTGCATCTCTTTTCAGCACAAAACCTGGTTAAACCTTATTTAACCCTGAAAATTCTCCCGAGGAACTTTGTTTTTTTTCCTCCTGATCAGTTTACTGAATCTACAGAGCTTCAGTTTTCAACTCTACAGCAAACTCAGGGGTAGTAGAGGATCTTCAAATTGCCAACAGTAGTTAGACTGGTCCAATGATGGGGTTCTGATGTACCCTAAGCAATCTGCTTCTGAGGGACTCTTGATGAATATTCATAGGCTGATGATTCTTGTATCAAGCACTGGATATTAGTTGCAACCACTGATGGAAATATAATGTGAGATAGCCAGAAAGTGGACCTAAGTCAGACATGGGATGAAATGGACTGTGACCCTCCTGATCTCAGCTAATTTAGTCTCTGAGTTCCCATTCAAAAGCTGCAAGTTGGGAGGAGAATCTGTAATATGTGTGTATGCACACGCGTGTGTGTTTGTGTGTGTGTGTGTGTGTATGTGTGTGTGTCCCTCCACAATGCCTGCCATTGGAAGTTACTCAACAAGCAGAGCAGAGGTTCATCACCACGATCAGCTAGTCACAGGCTCACTGATGTAACCTAGCTTCCATCCCAGTTTTAAAATTTTACTATTAAGTGATCAAGTTTTATTTGATTTTCATTTTAATTCCTTCTTTAGTGGTGTGTTGGTTTCACTTCAGATCTAGAAGGATGAAACCTCACTTCCCACCAAATCACCTATCACCTATGTGCCTCCAGCTCAGACTCTTAGGGTTTAAGAGGATGAACTAAGTACTTTGCATGCCAGAGTGTTGCACTTCCAGGAGAATCTGCCCTAAATAACTAACTGCAAAAGACCTTCATGTTGCCCTTAGCTATTCTTTGGTAGTAGAAGATTGCCTGTTTTCAGACCCTGCCTGCTCTTTACATCTGGAAGTGTTTGAAATTGTTCCTTAGACAACACATGCTGGGATCACTGGCAGGTAGGGCGGTGGAGAAGCTGGTCCAGCTGGCCTCCTCCAGGGGCTCGGGATGGTGAGTGTCATGACCCGGACCCTCTCCACTCCGGAGAAAAAAATCACACTGAGTCGGGAGTCTGTCCAAGCAGGATCTCTTTTATTAAAGGTTACAAAATAACTTATATAGGGTAGGGGCGGGGCTAAAAGGGAGTGAAGGACCAATTGATCTTTGTCCCGTAAACTGCAGCCAGGCAAAGTCCATTTTGATAGGCTGTCAGACTCAGGTGAGGCTCTGACAGCTGCATCCCAAATGGTTGGTGATGGCTGTGATCGTCTCGCGTCGGCCTGCAGCTCCCGGTGGATCGTGTGCTGACACCCAATCAGTGTAGCCCAGGCTGGCCTTGAACTCCAGATCCTCCTGCCTCTGCCTCCTTCAGCAAGTCCGACCGGTGTGCGCCACCAGCACCGGCCCCCGGCAGCCTGCGAGGCCGGCTGGCATCCTGTCCTGCCTGGGGCTGCCGAGCCATGCCGCAGCCTGCGTGCTGGACAGCGGCCGCTATTTTTGCCTGGGGACCGCGCAGCACCACAGACTCATTGGTGGCGGCCCAGGAGGGGGCGATAGCCCGGGGCCAGGGAGAGGGTGTTGGCCAGAGCAGCCACCTGGGAGGAGGCAATGGTTAGCGGCACCTGCCGCTCCACCAACCCCCAAACTATTAGCTGCAGCTGGTGCAGTTGGCCCCACAGGGAACTGCAACCCCGCCCTAAAAGGGCAGGCTGGAGCCGCAGCGGAGCTGGAGGTCCAACAAACACACACTGTGTCTTGAGCAACTTAAACTCATTGGGAGTGTGAGAATAGATACAGCATACTCCCAACTCTATGAATCCCACAGATGAGCAGTGCGAGGCTGCCTCTCCTGAAGGCATTCATTGTGTCCTCCATTCTCTGATCAACAATTCAGCAGTAAGCAGAGACACAATACCAACCCTCTTCAATTTACATACATCTTTCTTTTATAGACAATAGATTTTCTTCTAAATCAGTCCAGTACATAGTACAGAAATTAGAATTCCCAGTGGCTACAGAGATGGCGCCCCAGTTACCAGCACTGGCTGCTCTTGAAGAGAAACTGAGTTCCATTCCAAGAACCCACATAGTGGCTAACAGCCATTTATAACTTCAGTTCCAGGATATCTGATGCCCTCTTCTGACCTCTGCAGGCATTGCACAATAAGGGTGCAATTACATACATGCAAACAATATACTCATGCACATCAAAAATAAAAAAATAATAAATAATAACTTAAGAAATAAATTAGTATTTGTATTTATGAGCCTTTAGGAATTTAAGAAACATTCTGAAATACACAGTATAATCAATAATTAGCTGTGATAGACTTCAGATTGTTAGAACCATTTTTATTGTACCAGTAGTTTTTACGTCTTCATTCTCTATGCTTTTCTTTCTTTCTTTATTTTTTTTGATATTTGAAAGAATACTGCTAATATTCTGAAAAGAACCTAGTTTTCGATGAAATAGGTTTTATTAGAACAACTAATATTTTTTTAAATTACACCTATTTATTTGATACAAATATTCACTGGTTTGTCACAACAATCATGTGGAGGTGACAGTACAGGTTTCAGGCATCAGGAGGTCACAAGGACTGAGTTTGCTACTTGGTGGAAAGGGTCTTTGCCCATTGAGCCATCTTCGTGGCCCAGAGAATAGCAGTATGTTATGTCAAGAAGAAAGAACCTAAGTTTAGATATTGATAAATGATAGTGGTATTTTTAATTGAGTCATTGTATATTTCATATAGAACATCTCAATCAGTCTTAATCATCTTTACACCCCCTTCCCTATTGGCATCCTCCCGTTGCCCCACAACCAGAATTCATACATTCTTTCATCTGTGTTAAGGTCTATTGTGTCATTAGTATCCCCAAATGTTCCTTACTGCAGGCAACTGGTCACACAGAGACATTGTCCATGTATTGCCCATGCCTAAGTGGCACACCTACCATACAACCTATCTACCTATGGCTCACGCAACTGATAAAGAAAACACTAATCTCTCTCTCAATTCTTATTATTGATATTGGTATTTTTAAGGTACTAATACAATCTGGGTTATGCTTTTATTCTTCATAATTGTGAAACATCAAATCATTTTTATCCACACAATTATAATCAGTACCATGATTAAACTTTTCATTCACAAGTAAATAAGAATTATTTGAAAATAATGTTTTCTGCTCAAGTAAAAAGTAATAGGATCCTTGGCACTTGTAACATTAATGTCATGCGGCTGTCAGATACATCTTGACTTTGACTATTTGGAGCCATCTCACTTAGACATTAAAATTCCCATTTATTTCCTTGACGAGCAAACCCAAACTAGCTTCTGTCAGCAAACATCACAGATTCTCTCATACACAGGCAGAATAATCGATTTCCATTCAGAATGATGTCTTTAGTGAAAAAATTCCTCTAGAACTATTTTAGAAGATTCCAGAGGATTAAAATTTGGAAATACTGTTAGTTTTTGTACATTTTTATTAAAATTTTGTGTTTTTCATACAAAATGTGTTAATCTTCTTTATGTCCCCCAATGCGCACACTCCCACAACCCTGTCACCAGATCTCATGAATTCTGTACACTTATGTTAAAGCCTATCAAGTCAAGTCTGTACCCAGATGTCCCTCAGTGAGAGGTCATTCGTTGAGATCTAGTCAGCATATCTAGAATCACTCTCTTCAAGAAGGTCCTCACCCAGCAGTTGAGGTTCTTTTACTAAGGCTGGGCCTGCCACCTATTTCCCCAACTCTGTGCTGGGTTTTTGTATGCCTGAGTTTTCTTGGGTCTTGTGTATGCTGACACCATTCTGTAGGTTCATATAAGCAAGGTGCCAAGAGCCTGTTTCCATATGTTCATGCACCGCCTCCCCTGGCTATTACAATATTTCTGCCCCCTCTTCCACAATGTTCCCTGAGCCTTGGGTTACTGAAGTTTTATATAGGAGTCCTGTCCATGGACCCACAATCTGCAGATGCTTATTCTCCATTTGTATTTGGCCATTTATGGCTTTTTGTTGTTGTTGTTCACTTTTGTCTGTTGCATGAGGAGTTTCATTGATGAGGGTTGAGAAATGCATTAGTATTCTCTCTACCACCTATTCCATTATGTTCTGTGAGCCATAGTCATAGAGGTACCATTGTAGATGTGTCACTTAGGTTTGGGTGTTTCATAGACTCTTATTATCAGTGTGTAATCAGTTGTGGAATTCTGTAATAGTCTCCATAGGCGCAAAAGTGGCTTCTTTGGTGAGTGGTGAATCTCATTCTTGACTGTAAATATAAGGATCCATATTTTGTACATAGTTGAGAAATTACATTTGTCTGGGTATGTGACAGCCTTAGGGTTTTCTCTAATACCTTTGACTTCCCAGACATGTGTACTTGGCTCTGTTTACAGAACCACACGTGAGTTCCATCCCATCTAGTGGATTTAAGTCCAATTTGGTAGCTGTTGATTACCTCCAAGATAAAAGTACAACAGTGTAATCTGTTGTGCCAGTCATCTCTGTGGCTATTTTTAAGGAATTCATGGCAATGCACCCCAAAATTGTTAAATGTTTCTCTCAGTTTTTAGAAGCAGTTTAAAAAGAAGCAAACAGATAGAAGAATGGCCTGTAATCTGTCCACACTTCTTCACTGAGTAAAACTTCTGTAGATCTGAGATGCAGCGTGTACATCAAACCATGCTCACACCAGGGAAGCCGAACTCGAAATGGAATTCATTATTTTTATTCAACTTGTTCTGAGCCTGCCTTCTGTGATGAATAGAGCTTTCTTCTAATCATGGATGCCGATGATGATAATAATCTATCACATTCTTTCTTCTTTTCCAGGAGATGTGGCTGCTTTTCTTCTAGTGCTTCTTTATGACTTCAATTTTCCTTCTCAACAAGTTTCTTAATATTCTTAATTTTTCATAATATTCCAGTTCTGTTGCTATTAGGGCATTAGATTTTTTATTACAAACAGAAATGATAATTTTCTTAATTATTTTAGTGTCTAAATTAATGGTTTCATTATTATATTTAATCATGTAAATCTTTACTTTGCTGGTAGCTGTCCTCTTACTCAGCTATCCTCCCTGTCTTATCTGCTTATTGCTCTTCTTCCTCTTCACAATAGTTCACCTTGAATGAATGAATATAAATTATGTTGCTAGCATATAGTCAATGACATGTATATGACAGTTTCAACTTTCATAAATACTATTGTACTTGATTCCTGCTAAAGTAGGAAGTACAGATATTACTTAACAATTAAGAGCACAAACACTCTATAATAGGATATTTCAACATATGGGGAAATCATCAAGTGATGGCATTAACGTTAAGCCTGAGATAAGGCCGGGAGGACATGATTAAATCAGAATTCTGTGCCCAATTTGTGTTGCTGATGGCACATCTTTCTACCACATGGTGTAGATTCCTTTTATGTAAAAGAACAAGATGCTGTCCTTTCATGCTGTACCTAATGTAAAATTTGCTTCTCCAGATTTAATGGGTGGTTTGACATTTTTCTAGGGCTCTGGCATATTCTAAAGTATAGGTTGTCACAATGTGAGCACACTTATGTTCCTACCATGATATTTGACAAGAGAGGGAGACTATGTTCTTCTGGCCGTGGTTTTACTAGGTAACTTTCTTTTTAAAATGTGTGCCTCAGGCGTTTCTTGTAATTCTGCTTTCTCCACTCAAATTCAGGTAAAAGTGACCTTTGATATACAGCATAAGCTTATTTTTTTTTATCTTGTTTAGGTGAATAGGTCACACTTCCTAAAAAGAAAAATCTGCAAAGTTTACCTTGGAGGAAAAGCTCTTCAAAATACTTCTGCAAATGTTGACTGGTCCATGTAACCATAATAATGGAAAATGAGGTAATGTACAAACAACATGAGATTTTTTTATTCATCCTTAAAGTTTCTTTAAACACGATCTATGACTTTACTGGTCAGACATTCCAAAAACAAATGCTAATTTACAAACTCTTTTATTATTTATTATTTATTGGATTTTTTTCTTTTGACTTTATTTGATCTTTGCACTTTGTTCTGCTCATTATAACAACTGAAATCCTCTGTCTTTTTCTTTTGAGTAAACATCATTAATAATTCAAAACATCTCTTTGCCAGTGAGGCATACTGGGGAAAAATAACTCTGTGTCCTTTTCATTTGTTCTGTTGTCCTCCTAGTCATTCAGTGTGGGTGTTAGGGGTGGGGGAGGGCAGTTAACTTTTGAATTGGTAAGGTACTGTCCAAATAATTGATTCTTTTTATACTTGTACAGTAAATTTAAAGTCACAGAAACAAGAAGGTAAACAGAGCAGGTCACACAAGAGAGTCCATAAAGCCATATTATTGCATCCATTAAATTAATGCATACAAGGATCAAAACTGACTGTAATTAAATTAATTTACTTTGATCCCAACTTTCTTTTTAAATCAAGGATAAAGTTGTTCCACTCAGTACACTGTGTGTAAATCACGTCAAATCTCCAAAGAAGCCAAATCCATTTATCCAAGTCAAAATGAATATATTCCATATTACCAATTTAAATAAGACAAAAATGTACCTCGTTATAAGCAGATCAAGAAGATGAGCTGAGAAAGTTTATAAACATGACTAACTTCCTCAATACTTCTGTTTTCTGCTGGTTGGCGGAAAAAATGACTTAAGATACATTATTCATGAGCACACTTACACAGGGAAGATAATGTCAATGGAAAGTGCAAAGATTTATCTAATTTCGTAAAGTCACTGTACACGCTGCCACTCATGTGGATGGGAAGGTTACAATTTTATCATTTGGTATAGCCTACATTGTCCAGAAGTAAGACTGATGAAACCTTTTGAAACCTTTTTTTTTTCTTTATGATCTGCAAAATCGTCTTCTAAATCGCCTCCTTTGTCTGATTGCTAAGCACAGGAGAAAACCAAAAAAATAAGAATAAAAAAAAAAAGATAAAACTATTTGGAATTTGAACTCCATGGTTCCACCTCTGTGATAAGAAACTCAGTTACAAAAAGTTATTGAGTGTCTGATTGATGATATTTAGAGATTTGGCTACAAGTTGAAACAGCTAGCGATTTCTGGCCATTGACACATTATCACAAAGGTTGTTCCAGGCTTAGGCTCCAAGAAGATGGAGAGAATAGGGAAGGACTCAGCTTTCTGAATTGATAGGAACTAATAAATCTAGATGCAATATAAAATCTGGGGCTGAAAATCTGGGGCACAATTTCTGTATTTCCATTGCATTGTCATACATGGCTGATTTGGCGAACAACTGCACATGCATGTAAATGTCTGGTCCCTTGTTTGGACAGTTATGTTGTAATTTGGTGAGCTAAGCAAGTATTTATTAAGGACCAACCACAGGCCCAAATAGGTTCTGTGCACATAGGTACCATGCATATATGGCAGACATAGGCTTTCCTCTGCAAATGGGTGCCTGTGGAGAGTTTAAACAGGACAGAGCCATGAAAAGCCAGAACAATACTAGGAGGAGTGGTATTTCATGTGGTCACAACCTGCACCACCATGGGAACCAAATAGGTTCTGTGCACATAGGTACCATGCATATATGGCAGACATAGGCTTTCCTCTGCAAATGGGTGCCTGTGGAGAGTTTAAACAGGACAGAGCCATGAAAAGCCAGAACAATACTAGGAGGAGTGGTATTTCATGTGGTCACAACCTGCACCGCCATGGGAACCAAAATTACTTTTGTTAATTCTTCTAGAACAAGGACCCACACTGCAGTCAATCTTCCCATGATTATTTTCGCTTTGCAGAGAAAAAACTTCTAGTACTTCGTTATTGCAAAACAATCCACATTTGCCACATTTCCAGTCTCATATTTTGTTCCTTAATTACCACTATTTAAATGGCCTTTCAAGATCAGCTGTAAATTAAAATTGATCCACTGTCAGCAATCTCCAGCAGTTGGCTACAGACTATTGATACAGATGATGTTCAGGTTGCCTAGTGCCTTTCTGAGAAGACAGAAATGTAATGAAATGAGCCAACTATGCAGCTTGGCACAAAAGGCAAAATGTGATTTTCTCCAGTGGCAGAATTAAGTATAAATAACATGCCATGTTTAGAAAATGCAAATAAATGCTTAGAACTGGGACTCAGAGCTTTTATCTTTAAGTGCATCATGAACGGCTATGTAATCAGGTTCTTTCTCTAAAACACAATATTCCTTTTGAAATAAAGCTCTGGGATATGTTGATGTGAATGTGTACTTTGGAGTTAGATCAGAAATGAAATCATGCTTTGTTTCTGCCTGGATATGTGATTTAGAGAAACAAACAGCAAACACTTCAGAGCTTCCTTCTCTAAAAATGCAAGTTAATGACTACTGTGACATTATGGTTCTTAAATAAGCAAATACAGAAAATATCAATGGAGTCTGCAATGTAAAGTCTCCCACAAGGAGATTATCAAACAGGGTAAAAACATCCACAAAGCAACAGGTGCTAGAATGCTCTGGGTTACATCTAGAAACTAACTTCCTGTTATTTTCATTTGAAATGCTTTCCTTGAGCCTTTGATTGGACTGACGGCATAGCTGAACTCTCTAAATGAAGTCAAGAAGTGTATAGCACACACATATAAACAGACAGACAGACACACACACACACACACACACACACACACACACACACATACACATACACTGGAGTGTTAGTAGAGCCCAACATTTGGTGTGAATTCACAGTAGATCTAACTACCCTTTATAACACAACAGAATAAGCAACTAGAGTCTTATCTAAGATAGGTCCCATGGTAGGAAACAGTTGTGAAGCATGGTCATTGCTGTCTTTTCTCTTCTCCTTTCCAAGATGTGGGGGCGGTCACTCTAAAGATTTTACTCAGTCATTCAGGGATAACATCTTATCTCCAGAGAATTTTTCAAAACTTTCTAGAGAGGAGAATATCAAAAGGTCCAATTTTCTGCATTTTTAAAGAGTCATCAATTGATTTCTACATCCACAAAGATTCTATCATTAGATAAAAATAAAAGTTGTTATTAAATTAAGAGACACTTCAGAGACTTAAGTTGGAATGTGAACTATTTGTTAGTTTTGCTTCTTTAATATTCAGATCTCTTCTTTGAGAGAGAAGGCTTCTGTTCATAATTCTGAACATTACTTCTCAGACTAGATTGAACTCATCACACACTATCTTAAATACCCTATTGTTCCCTCTAAATAGTCTCCTAACAGCTTCTACTGTTTAGTTTGCATGTGTGGTAGCTTGAATGAGAAGGTCTTCCTTAGGTTCCAGATATTTGGACAATTACTCCCCAGTGAGTGAGGTTTGTGGAGCTCATGGATCCTGATTCCATACCAGAGGAAGCACATCACTGGGGACAGACCTTGAGAGTATATAATGTGCCCACTTAATTTCTGGTTCTCTTTGATTCTTTGCTCACTTGAACTTCTGCTCTGGTTGCCTCCTGGATAATCTGCCATTCCTGCCCCATCATGATCAATCCTTATCCCTCTAGAACTGTAAGCCAAGTCAATTCATCTATGAGTAGACTTGATCGCAGTGCTTCACGGTGTTTCAGAGCCACTGAAAAGTAACCAACAGACCATGCTTCACCTTCTTCCTGTCACTCATGGCTGAAATTATATTGTTTCCTTTTGAGTCAATGCACAGTCATACACCTTCATCAGTTTGAGGGAAACTCATAGGAGAAACACGCAGTACTGCTAACACCTGCTCGAGATGTCAGTGGATTGTGATGGAATGAATTTTCCACCCGAGATGGGTAGCAATGATACCTCAGTCTCAAAGCTGCTAAGTAAAACTGATATATGTTATCCTAATTATGAAACTTTGTGTACTGATGTCTATTGAAATGTGAATTTCGATCTAGTACGATTGTATAAGGTAAGGTTCAGCTGCAAGAAAGGCCGAGCAGAGGCTGCAGCTGTCGATCGTATGCACTGGTGTAGAAGACCATCAGATAACTTCGCCAGGGCAATGAACTCAGGATACTGTGCAACCACACAGCGCACATGCAGCTGATCCAGATGCTCCCTGCTTTGGCTGGGGTTTTCCACCAGTAAATCCATTTTCATTCTTTAATCTTGCTTAAACATAACTTCCTTCAGGAAGTTCTTCCTAGATTCTCTGGGGAAGACTAAACCACATTTTCTTTTATTTTCCATGTCTCTGGTGCCATTTATCATCTAAAGTAAGTATCTGTGTCTACCGTTGCTTTTCATTTTGAATTCTTTAAGATTTTGAAAAATGTCTCTCCTGATTTGTAACTAGAGAGCCTAGCCTAAGGCCTAGTACCAGACCCCAAACATCTGCAGAGGACAGGAATAAATGAATAAACTACTGAATTACCAGCTAAGTCTGGACTGTGTCATTGTCCTCTGTTAGCTTTAGATGGGCTTAATATCTTGAAGACAAAACATATGGATTTTACTCTGTGCTAAGGGCTTATTTTCCTTTTCTTGAAACTGTTTTCAAATATCAGTGAATACAGTTATAACTTGGAACTGAATTGTAGAGAGAAAAATATATCCTGTTACTATGAGAGACTTCAAACAAGAAAGAATTTCTTGCAATGGTAATAAAACAACCTACACATTTAAAGGCCTTCATGTTAAACATCTTTTCATAACCAATAGAACCTTTGATGTTTTCTCTGCTTTTCATTAATTCATGTGCGAATAAATACTAAAAACTTTTGAGCTATTCACTGGTCATGGTGAGTAAAATACTGAAGGAAGGGGATATAATCCCTGCCTTCATGTAGGCTTGGAATCAGTCTAGGAGCTACCAAGATTATAATGCCACACAACATCCTGATGAGGACCCAGAGAATTCTATCACTTCCCATTTACAAGCAAAACTAATTACAAATAGAATTACTAAAAATATTAAGAAATGTATTTGCTCAGTGCTTTTACATAGCAGACAGTAAATATTGTATAAAATTCCCAAAATGGGGGCTGGAAAGATGGCTAAGTGGTTAAGAGCACTGACCGCCCTTGCAGAGGACTCAGGCTTTATTTCCAGCACCCACACAGTGTCTAACAACCATCTGTAACTACAGTGCCATGGAATTTGACGCCCTCTTCCGACCTCTGTGAGCACTGCAGGACACAGGTGCACCTACATACATGCAGGCAATATACTCATATACAGAAAATAAAATTAATAAAATTTTAATGTCCAAAGTGCATTTACTTATTTAATATTAGTAGTTACCTTTTAGACTATATTTGAAAACTATCAACATTTTATAGAATGAGAAACATGTTCAAGTAAACCAAGGTGGACTTAAAGGTCTAATGACACACACAACATTAGAGATGAAAGTGTGGACAAACGCAAACTGTCTCCATGGAGCTGATGCTATTTTTTAAAATAATGAATTAGAAGGCTTGATCTAAGAAAAAAAATGGTCAAAGTACCCAATGCAGTCTGTCCAAACACCCTGAACAGAGTATTTGAGAACCAAGGTCATCTCAATTCATCTCTGGTGCTTAATCCTGGCTCTGGGTTCTTATTGGACTTTTAAAACTTGCCAGTGAACCTGTAATCTGATACCCTTGTATCTACCAGGCTAATCAACTTATTAACTCTTGTCTTAGTTAGCTTTCTATTGTTATGATAAAAACATGGGCCAAAACCCACTTGGGGAGGAAAGGGATTATTTCACCTTCAGCTGAGTTTATCCTGGATAAACTCAGGCCAGGAACTGAAACACAGACCATGCTTACTGGTCCATGCCCAGCTAACAACTAAGAACCACCTGCCTAGAGCTGGCACTACTTACAGTAGACTGAACCCTCCAAACATTGCTCAACACTCAAAAAATGCCACACAAGAAAATCCAATGGAGCTAATTCTTCAGTTGAAGTTCCCTCTACTCGGGTGTGTCAAGTTGACAATGAAAACTGTCCAGCACAACTGTTTAAGAAAATAATGATTGAGCAGAAGCTACTGTTGCAGACAAGGTTCTGGTCAGCACACAGGTGGCAATATATGAAACAGACAAACCCAGCATTCACAGCAGTGGTAGCCTTCTAATGGAGAAACAGAACGCAGCACAAAGAATGTTCCATGTTCTGCTCAGAGCTGGCTATGTGTGCTCTCACCATGTACTTCAAATCTTCCACAGAGGGCCCAGCGAATGGTAATCAAAACCCAGTCTCTGGGACAGTTGGGGCCAAATGGTGGGCTCTTTCGATTCAGATGTTCCTCTTTAAAGGGAGCCCCGGTTAGGATCTCAGCTACCAGTCCTGGCTTCCTTCTTTGAACTCTAGTTCTCCTGCTATTCTTAGGGTTAGTCAGAGTAGTGCTGGGTCAGTTAATTAGGAACTTGAGGATTTTCCTTTGCACAATAACCTTTCTCTGAGGAAGCCTGGCTCCTTGCATCTTTTTCCACAATAGGCATGAATGGACCCATTAAAACTGAGAGGGGGACCTGCATAGGACTCCACACAGTTGACTTGATAAACCCAAACATGGAGTCATAGACATTCCCTTAGTCCTTGCCCAACCTGGGGCGTCTGCAGTACTGCCTGGGGTTGGACACTGCCTCGGTCGTGCCTTCATACTTTCATGGATGCCATGAAATCCACAAGGCAGCTGAAAAAACTAAATCATTTTTACCAAACTTGGTTTTGACAAAATTTTACTACATATTTATTTTATGTGTGTTATGTGTGTGTGTGTGTGTGTGTGTGTGTGTGTGTGTGTAAACACAGGCATGTCATGCACTGAGTGTGTAAATCTGAGAACAGTTTGCAGAAGTTAACTCTATCTTTCTACTATGTGAGACCCAGAGATCCAACTGTAAAAATCATGCATGGTGATAAGTACCCTTACCCAAGGAGCCATATCCTCAGTCCTAACACAGATTTAATGGTTTGGCATTAATTAATTGAGGATTTATCTCCTCTGGTTTCAAAATACCCCTGTTATGAACATTGCACATGAACGTTCATTAGAAGATGACCAGATGACATTGACATAATTGGATCGTGAGTATGTGGGTGATTTTTAAAAACTGTTTTACCTTTTTCTTACAGTAAACTGAAGCACAGTCATGAAAACTAACAACTATAAAGACACTATCATTTCCCTGCTCAGTGATCTGCATACCATAATGACTTCAACTTCTCAGCTAATTAAACTTGAACTTCTGAAAAACAAAGAGAAGACACATGACTTATGGGGTCCTGACCTCATGTCTTGTGCTTTCAGTTGGTAAGCTGAGGACCCGTCCCAGCTCTGTAGCAGTACCTCTCCACCCAAATCCTTCTCCTCTGACATCTAGGCATTCAAGACTAATTGCTACTCTTAATCGTCTGCAGTTTTTTTCCTGTAAAACCTATAAATACAAGCCCAAAGTGCTTACAGACAGGCTAGGCCCAGGAATCCTAAGACATCATTCAGTTGGAAGTGGCAATTAGACATTTTTAACAAGTCCTTTAATACAAAATGGAGTAATTAAAAATTGCACATTGGAAGGGAAAAACACTTTTGAGATTATGTTCATTTTATTAAGCTATTTCGAATACCAGAGTTTATTGCGAGGCATGGCTCACTCTCCTCTGTTTAATTGAATGACTGGCAGTAAAAACTCCCTGAAATGAATGCCTGACCCACTGAGAAGGAGATTAAGTTATGCTGGGTGTTTATTTTTAATTGGTATTGACCATGAACTCATACATTTCCACTAAAATTGTATTGAACTGGAAGATTTCACTCTTCAATCTAAATATTATGGTTTAGCCAGAATCTGACTGCAGTTCCTACCTAACCTATGCCAGCTGTACTCTGCAGCTAACATCTCATTTTTGTTTGGAAGAGCAGCAGTTTCATTCATGGATTGCTACTGTTATAATCAGATGTTTGGCTAATAATAGGATTATTCAGTAATGACTCCATAGTTAACTCCAAATTTTATTCAGTTTAAATGCAAAAAGGTATATTTCAGTTGAACCAGGGGCAATTTTGCATGGTAAACTACCACACTCAAATGGCAGGGAGTACTGAATTCAACTCAGGATTTAAGGGCACATACTATCCCTTGTGCATATAAGATTCGTAGATTCCTTGAGTCTTTTTAAAATATATGAACAGATTGCAGATGCTAGAATTTCTTTGTGCATGGGCTCATTTATGGTCTCAGGTCAAATGAGGTTCCTTTGTTGCTTGATCCTCTCTTGGGCTTTCTTTGGCCATCTTTTAGGTTTCTACAAGCTTTTTAACCCACATCTATGGAATCTCATATATGGCACTCTGCTGATTTCTTCAAAATGTCCCTTTTCTGGCATCCTTTCTCAGACTGAGTTTGACTCAGAAAGAATGGCTGTCTTCAGCCATGACTCTGTTTGTTATGGTGATTAGTAATAATCATCTTTGCAAATCAAAACTTTTGTGCTTGGCCTTCACTTCTTTCTGGAGCAATGGCTTCTGGAAGCAATGTCACATGGTCTTGCCAGATAAGAAGACATATTTCAAGAGGCATTTTAAAACCGAAGATAGAGTGTCACAAATTGAATACACAATAAAATGATGTGCTACCACTGTAGTTCAAGACATGCTTTTAAATTGATGATGCAAAAACATGTAGGCAGAGTGGAGCAAGAAGTCTGAGTGGAGGAGGCAGAGCAGCCCATTATTTCTCATTGCCCTCCAGCACATTAACACAGACTTCATGATTAAAATAACACAAATTTACTGCTTTCTTATTCTGTGGGTCAGGAAATCAGAATCAGTCTCATTGACCAAAGTCAAAGTGTCAGCAGAAATAGTTCCTGTGAAGCCTCTGGAACAGAATCCAACTCCCTGTCTTTTCTGGCAAAGGTCACCTTGACTTCTGATTCTATAGACTTTCCTCCTTCAGCCCAGCAAAATGATTTCATGCACACACACACACACACACACACACACACACAGAAACACAGGCATACACAGGAACACACATATACATGTGGAGAAAGAGAGAGACAGAGAGAGAGAGAGAGAGAGAGAGAGAGAGAGAGGTTAATAGAACTTACTGCTCTTTCAGAGGACTGGGTTCAGTTCCCAGCAACAACAGTGTCTAACAACTGTCTACAATTTCACTTCCAGGGAATCTGATGCCCCTTCTGGTCTATGGAGGATGTGCACTGTGCACTTACATACATACAGGCCAAAAACTTGTATACATAAAATAAAAATAAATCTAAAATATCATAAAACAGGTATAAATAAGAAAAAAACAGGAAAAATTGTCTAGACAAAGGGTTAATGAAACTCAGGGTAATTGAAACCTAGAAACTTGCCAATTTTTTTTGGATTTATGAATAGAAAATAGAGGAATTTAGCGTGGGACAGAAGTACATAACTTCTATGATACACAGATACACCATTTTCTAAGAATTCCTATCTGTTCATGTCTACTTAGTTATCTTTATGATAAATGTATCTCCCAGGGTTAGTCTCTTGTCTCTGTCTCATGTCTCATATATGATTTTAAACTTATACAACAGCATGCAGATGAAAAGAACAGATAGGTGATTCTGATCATCAAGTGCCTTCAAGGACTCACCAGAACTTGGCCAGTTTTCCAGTTTTATACCTCACAGGTGAACAGGAGGTAATAGTTTATGTATCCAAATGCCACATTTTTATAAGTTTATACAAGTGTCATGCCTTCCATAATGTTTATGGAAAGTAATAGTTTATTAATAGACATCAATGTATTCTATGGCAGAAGTTAGATACTAACTGCCAGTGCCTGACTGCCATAAACAATTATAGTAACCCCAAATCAATTGAGACCCAGTGTTTTGACTTCTTTCTTATGATTTAACTTCCCATTGCAATCTTAATAAGATCCAAAGACTCTCTAGGTGCTTGAGAGCCCACCTAGTGTTGGTCTTACCATTTAACTATGAGTTCGGTGCATAATCCTTTTGCTGCTGCAGATTACTGTGCCAATTGTCATTTCTCTTTATTTTCAGAGCCCCTGCTACTCTTTTCAGTATATGTCTGCTTTCTGAAAATTTCATACATGAGTACTATATTTACAATGTTAATATAATCATCTCTCTCCCTTTCAAATCTTTCTAGTGACCCCTCAATATCAGTATCTCTACTTTGATTATTGTTGCTATGTGTACATGTATACATACATGTAGTTATATATATATTAATAATCTAATGAGTCCATTTAGTAGTTTTTGTGTATGCATTTGTGTGTCCACCTGGTTCTGGATAACCAATCAAGAAATTCATTCCTGGAGAAAACTATCCATTGTCTCTCACTCAGTGGCCATTCATTGTCTGTAGTTAACATTCAGATGTGGGAACTTAGGAAGTTTCTTCCATGTATGTTGACATATCCACTGTTGTTGCGATTATGACCATCTGGCTTAAGCAACAATATCATTGAGGTTTCATGGGAGTAGCTTTCCTGTCAGGTCGAGAGGGCACTTCTAGCAGCAGGCCTTCCAGATTCTCTGGCTCCTACAGTCTCTCCACCTTTTCTTCCTTAATTTTGCATGAGCCTTAGGTATAAGAATTACATTGCATATGTATCAGTTGGGGTTGGACAAACGCAAATCAGTAATTCTCTGCATTTTCACCAGTTGTGTAACTTTGTGATATTCTACGTCTGTTGCAAAAAGAAGTTACTTTGATGAGTGGTGAGAGCTACTCTCTTATACCCACTTATATCTGTGGGTATAAGAAAAAGAGTGTACAATAGAGGAAGAAATCATATTGGTTTAGGAAAGTGTCAACAGTATGTCGAATGCTAGGGTCTATGACATCTCCAGTCAAAAGTATTTGTCTGCCTTCACAGTACCAGTCAAGAATTCTTTTCTATTGAGCAGGTTTTAAGTCTTATTAAATAGGTGTTGGTAACCCCCAAGATAAAAGTACCACCATTGCATCATTAGGGGTATTTTGCTGGGCCAGTCATTACTGTAGTGTGTAGGCTTTAGAGCTGGGTAAGACTACTGCTTGTTTTTGCTTGCTAGAAATCTTACATAGCACCTTCTTATACTCAGAGCTCTGACTCAGGAATGAGGCTTCCAGATCAGACCCAGCTCAATGCTTCCAAGTCCTGTGTCTGAAGTGTGTGATATCTTCAGCCTCTCCTAATACCTTGACCCTATCTGTTCCTACTCCCAATAGACTTAATCTTTAGCTTTCCTAAGGATTTATTCTCATTGATGGCTTAGTTCAAATTTTGCATTTAGTTCAAATTTTGCATTCTTTTATAATTTTCTTTGACCACATATTCCAAATTTCACCTGGACAATGAGAATACCTGGTGATGACTAATTTATGATCCTGTTTTATTTTCTTTTCAAGAAACTGGAATTAATTTGGGTGAGATACAGAGACCTGAGCAGGAAGTGGGTAATGGCTTTTAGACCCATGAATAGAAGACCTGAAATCAGGGAGCCATTAAAACAGTAACATATTAAGAGAGTGCTAGGTCAAAGCAGGAGTCCCCAGTCTAAAATATTCCTCCACATATAAATTAGGTCACACATTGAAAAACAGAAGACAAGAGTAAAGAAAAAGGAAAAGGTAAAGAACGCCCCAGAAGTATGAAAAACAAGCTTTCAAATGAATCAAATGAACCAATAAAACCCAGTTATGGAAGCCAGATGCTCCTGTCTGTCATTTCCTCTCTTCTGCTCCTCCTCTTTTTCCTTCCAACCTTCTCACCTTTCTCATAGTGGCTCTGCTGTCATATGCTGAATGTTTTTAAAGTCTGAACAAAAGTAACTGTGATGCTACAAGCATTATCCAAGTCACTCTGAGGACAAATACATACAAAATGGTGGCCTGTCTTCCCAGAGATTGCCATCTCTCAGTGTTACTGGCCAGTGCAATATCCTCCAGAGGAACTATACAAAATAGAAGTTGTAAACTGACCTGCATTTCATAATTCGATTATTACTGGTTTTTGAAAGGAATGAGTTCTACTGTGTTACAATTATACTCTCAAGTGATTTGATGATAGTGACTGACTGATCACTATTTGGAAGCCTACTTAATAGTTAAATGTAATTTAAATGGGTCATTATGTTATGACCACAACGACTTTTGCAGGATATCGAATGTATCCCCCAGAGTTTCAGATGAAGTAATGAGAAGCAGAATGATTCTCTCAAGGTCCCACAAACAGCTCAATGCAATTCTAGAATGTGGGTCAATGTCCAGTGCCTTTTCTTGTAACCGCAATGCCTCATTTGCTGGATCAATTTTTGTTGAAGAATTGCCCTGTGATTATCCAGATTCATAATGTATAAATATGTGATCCTGGGACTAATGGTTGGGCATCGACAGCCAGTGGGATTACTCTCCCCAAACAGCACCATATGGAATCAGAACGGAACGTTTCCCACACACAATTATTTTTCCTTACAAGTTAACAATCAGTGTTTATTCAAGGTGTCCTTCGTTTAGAGAAATCTGTCAGAGTTAAAGAAAATAGGAAGATTAATTCTAACAGATGAGGATTATAACTTGTTAGGTAACACTCAAACAAAAGTATTTCCTTTAGTTGTTTCAGTGAGTACTGCAGCACAATTGGAATCTCTGATCCCCAAACCAGTTTCAAGAAAGACTCTTGGAGATGAGCTGTGGTATCTAAGGTAGGATTGAATCTGGGTCCCCGTCAGTAACAGCCAAGTCTTCCTAACCATTGAGCAATCTCACCTGCCCCTGGAGATTGATTGATTGATTGATTTTGTTATTTTATTTGTGTGTGTGTGTGTGTGTGTGTGTGTGTGTGTGTGTGTGTGCATACTCACATGCACACAGAGGCCAGAAGAAGATGCTGGATTTCTTGGAGCTGGAGTTACAGGCAGTTATGAGCTGCCTAACATAGGTTATAATAATCTAACTTCAGTCTCCTGGAAGAGTAGCAAGTGCTCTTAGCTGCTGTTCCCCAGTAATTCACACCCCTGTATTTCACTCTTAAAAAACAGAGTAGAGAAAACTCATGAGGTCCTTAATCCTCATGTATGTCCAGTATAATATCATTAGCAACAAAACGTTCTCATTGAAGAAATTGGACAAGGAATTCAAAGGTAGATTGATACAGTTCATAAAAGGGATTACAACAGAAAAAAATAACAATAATAAATATTAATTGAATGTATTTGATAAGCTGTACTCTGAACTAGGAACTTAGAGACTGCATTTTTTATAATAATTCATGTCAGCACTTATTGATAGAAGCAATTCGGTGAATGGATTAAGAAAAAAAAATTGCCCTGAATGTTACAAGTATAAATTATGGTATATTTAATACAGTCATGTGTGTTCTGATAGGTTTCATGTCTTCCTTTCTGCAACCTAGATTGCAATTTTCAGTGTATCAGATAGGTCATCTAAAATGAAACAACCTACCCTATAGGAACAGGAGGGGTCCCCTAAATCCCACAGTGTAATTGCATCTTTACCCACTATAAAAGAATAGCCTTGTACTCAAGGATTTATAATTAAGTCTATTAAATAAATAGCATTTCCTTTTTAGTAAATTAAATTCAAGTTACAGCTCTTGGTGGATATATTTCCTTACTCTAAGGAAAATTATTTTTATTTATTAAATTATTTAATGAAAACTAGTCCTTATTTGTTAAATTTATTATAGTAACTTCTCTTGATGTGTCTTATTTGTCTGAGGTTGATTTTTATTTTAACATCTTATAGTAACCTTTTATTCTTTGACAAAATACACAGTTTAGGAAACAGCTGACTCATATGCTTTTCTCATACCATGGCAACTCATTTTTCTTGCATTAATGATTCAAAGAATTCAGACCATGGAGGTCCTACTGTCATACGTAAGGACCCACATGAATGGATCCTCAAAACATGATTTATTCAGTATGGTTGTCTCTTATCATACAATCCTTAATTAGTAAGCAAATATTGCTTGTAAGTCTATATGTGTGTTTTCTGACAGATGTAGAAATTTATCACAGAGAAATATCCCTTTATCCACTGGAAGGAACAAAATTTGGCTATAAAGAAATACAACTCAGGATAGAAATTATATAAAGCTCCTTGATAGGCGAAGAGGGTGACTAGAAAAGCTAGTCTCAATATGAGCAGGTTGCTGAAGATGTCTTTTGCATCTCCATAAGTTTCTTGAGGGTGACTCTGGGGATATAAAATATGCAGAGGAGATTGGGGATAGGGTCAGTGATGGGAGTCTAATCTTCCTTTCTCTGCTGCAGTCAAGCCAATGTGTCCACTTGTTCCGAAATAATGCCCCATGTGTCAGCATCATTTCATTTGAGGAATGAAGTTTATGCTTACAAAATGGACAAAATAAAACAGATTGGAAATAACATGCTCAGGCAACCAGTGGGAGGTAATGAGTCAGGGGGTCTGGGCCATAAGAAGAAATCAGATAAAGGAAAAATAAGCTACTAGTATGTTATGTGATGGAATTCCTTCCTTCTCTTTTATGTAGAAGATTTTCTTGTCAGTGTTTATGTTTAATGTTTTTATTTTCCGTATTTATAATCAAGAACTGAGCTGACAAGAAGGCTTGTAAGGCTTATAAAAGGGAGATACAGCCTCTGAAACTAAAACCCTTTAAAATAGTTTCATTTGGTTATTTTAGTTTTGTTTACACATTTATTAAGGTAAAAATGCTTGGGAAACTATCATTAAATTAACTGATTGATTTGAAATCTAAATTATTTACAATTAGACTCTCATTTGGCCAGTTTGAAAGTCATTGACTTAAGATAAATTCACATTATTCTCAATTTGTAGTAAACCACTAACTTACCACAGCAAATGAGGTAACATGTTCAAGACTGCACACAGTAGGGGCTGGAGAGATGGCTCCACAGGTAAGAGTACTGGCTGCTCTTGCAGAGGACCTGGGTTCGATTCCCAGCACCCACATGATGGATAACAAACACCTGTAACTCCAGTTCCAGGGTATCCAACACCTTTTTCTGACCTCCACAGACATACCCAACATTGGTGTACTATCACACATGCAGGGAATACACTCATACATATAAAACAAAAATAATAAATAAAATATTTTATAAAAGACTACACACATTCTAGTGCATCTGGTCACCAAGCTATAATCTTAAGCATAATTTAGTATGTTACACATGAATGCTCATGTATATATACATGTTTACTTATGTGCATAGTGCTTGCATACAATTTGAAGGTATTGGGTTCTTTTAATAAATTAAGCACTAGTACATTATGTATCTTAGGGAGCACACATCATTTTGGTTACTGATGTAAAACAGATGCGATTGATGTAGGTCTTTCTAAACTAAGCGTCTTTAAATCATTTAAAACGTCATTTACTACATCTCTGACTGGAATTTACTCAAGGAAGTTTGTTTCCTAGTCCTTGAATATTATATTCAAAGAGCATCATAGACCGCATGGCTCTAAGAACAGGAAAATGACCCTTGCCTTCAGTAAAATTTGTGTTCAGATCTTTTTCAAGGTTCATTTGAAATCCAAACAGCCTGTCAAATATTTATCCTAGGAAAGACAATTTTTTCCTTTTAAGTAAAGGTCAGGGATTGAATGTTTCAAGGCAATATTAATATCTTGAAGAGGTAATGAGGATTTTATCGCTAGAGAGTAGATGTAAAGGTGATGTGATCTGTGCTTCTGAGAGGGCAAAACTGTGACAAGTGGGGACAGCTGCAACTGGAAGGTCTCCTGATGTAAAGAGTCTTCATAAAACTCATCTGTGCACCAAACACTCTGGCAGAAATGGCCCCTATGTAAACTTGCTTATCCTAACATCAGAGTGTGCATATTAATTTCTTAGATATTTTCTCTTCTGTACATTTATCAGTATTTTTATAAAATATTTATTGGATATGAGATACTTGACTGGACCTAGAGGATCCTTTATCAGCATCATAGTTCTTCATTCCTCAAAGGGGTTTGCCCTGTGGAGAGGAGAAGCTTCTCTGTGCATAACGTTTTTCAGCCTCTTCGTTTCAGTGCGGCTTCTCTTCATTGAGTGTGTCACACTGCAAAATAGCGATTAGCAACCCAGTAAAGAATGAAGACATTGTTATTCTGTTCTTGTGAAACTTAATCTATGGGCAGTTTAGAGAGATGAACACAGATCACTTTGGAGTAATGGAGTTGGGAAAAAGGAAGAAGGCCGTTAATAGCTGAAAGGTAAGAAACAATGTACAACATTGTCTGGTATTCATATTGATGATTAAACAACAGATTGTAATGTCTGTGGACATTGTCCACATCACAAGCTAAAAGCAAACTGCTTGTATCACATGAGATTTCAAGTTTAGACAATTCCAAAGTCATTCTTTCTTTAAAGAGATTTGAATATTGATGACTATGAAATGAAGAGATTATGCGTGTCATTCTCCAATGGGTCCTCTCTAAGTCTGAAAGGGAGAGTGAAGAAATGTAGACAGAACAAGGCAGATGTCCATTTGACTGAACTGCCTTCAATGAATGAGTCTCCTAAGAAAAACAGAAAAATGTAGCTCTCAAGAGACAGAGAGAAGTAAGTCCAGTGAAGAACTGACATGGCACTCTGGAGAATTCTGCACTCAAGATTACAGGATGGGGTCACAAAACAGTCTGGATGCACCAACTTCAAAACTAAAACATCTCATAGCCTGCAAATATCAGGATGTTACAGACTAGATGCCTTCCATTTGTTTCTTATTCTCAACTATTTTATCTTTTTTTTATTTTATGTGTGTGAGTGTATTGCCTGCATGTGTGTAAAGTGCACCCATGTTGTATAATGCCCATAATGGTGAGAAGAGGGCGTTGGATGTCCCTGACTGGAGTTACAGATTGTTAGCTATCATGTAGGCACTGTGAACTGAAGGTGGGTCCTCTGCAAGAGCAGCTGGTACTCTCAACCACTGAGCCATCTCTCTAACCCAGAAACCCTGCATTCTGAGTGAAAGACTGCATTGTGTGGGTCTCACTGTGAGCAGCTGATATGTGAGCACCCAAAGGAATTCTCTAACTTAGGAGAGAAATGAAGTGGGCTTTTCCTTCAGGAAAAGGTATTGTATAATACACTTGAATCAAATTCATAATAAGTTGTTTATGTGTTATGAGATACAGGTAATCAAAACATAACAATTCAATCTTCTCTTGCACAGAAATTTCTTTATAAAGTAATCGTAATCAGTGGAAAAGCAGAATAGTAGAAGGTAGGAAAGAATCTGACAATACAGGGTAGAGGGAACGATAGTGAAGTCAGCTTCCACAAAAGACTGTATTTTCTACCCTAGCAATCATGGCCATTAATGATAAAATTAGTAATTACATACATATGTACTAAGTAAAGAGTGTAAGTTCACGTGGAAACAAATTATAAATGAAACTACACTGATTGCCCTTATTACAGTCCAGCAGGGAGTTACAGTGTATCGGGCAATGCAAAGAGACCAGGCCAAAAGAAGAGCAAGACTAAGCCTGGGTGGTTCCATTTCTACTTCTGGGAAGATAATTTTCACCTTGCAGAGACAACATAAACATGCAGATTGGATATTTGTCTTTGCATTCTTCCTCCCATCTTCCTTCTGATATTGTCTCCAATGAGCAAATATCCAGCACACGGATACTAAGAGGAAAGCCTGTAAAGGGAACAAGGATTTTGGAATATGGTGAAAGCAGGAGTAGCAAAAGGTTCAGTGCAGAACATATATGGGAACTGGGGTTCTGCAACTGAGTTTGACAGCAAGTGAAGGAGAAGTTCAGTGTTCACAGGAGTATGCCCTGTGGCAGTGACCTGGGCTAAAATGAGGGGTCTCCCAGGGCCGCAAACACACTTTCAAACAGAAGGGATAAAGTTAAATCAAGAAGTATGTTTTTGTAACAGCATAATGGAAGGTATATGTAAACATCTCTTCCTCTCTCTATATTATTTCAAATAACACACAATAAATAAGTATACACACACATGTTTATTTGAAGTGCATATTATACAACAGGAAAAGAAAAAGGGGATACGATTTTGATCTTTGGTCAGCTCTCAAAGGCTGTGCATCACACCACAGGTGGTAATAATTAATCCAGGTGTCCCATACATGTGATCACATACAGTGGGGTGTACTTATGATCCATTTCTCTCCAGAATGTCATGGCTCAGATGTTTGTAGCAGGTGAAGGGTGGAAATTGATCTGTAGCCAGTAAGCGTGGTTCTGCCCATAGTAACTACATTATAAATAAAATTTTATTCTTACATATGGTATACTTTACTTGTCAATGTATTTGACAGGACCATAAATAGCCTTTCATTTATCTATCACAATTGCCTCTGAGTTGGACTTGTAGCAGATGGAAAACATAAGCTCAAATCTTGAACATTAAATATGGACTAAAAATTATGCACAACATTGACCCTGAAGTCATGCCCAGGTGTCTTGTCTTTAAATATTGTCCTTATTTAAGTAAGACGAGCAGCAGAAAAACCCGACTGAAAACAAAATTCCTACAGAAACACTAAGAAACATTAATACTTGTAAGATGACCAAAGGCACAAACCACACATTGCACTTTAGATCTCTTCTGTGGAAAGACCACCAGAGGAAGCAGATTGTCACCCCCCTATCCCCACCCCACCTCAGCCCCCCCACCCCTGCCAAAGAGCACCAGGCACAGAAGGCCCCCCAGTCACCAACTGAAAATAAGTTCGGATGTTATGAACAGATGTTTCTCTTTTTTTGACCAAAAGAGTTTGCAGTATCATATTAGCAGTTCCAAGTATTTGTAGACAAATGTTTAAAATAAGCTTTCACTCTAAACGAAAATATGGAAGAGAGCAAAAAAAGCAGACATAAAATTTGTGATTTCAGAGGGAAAAAATAACAGTACACAAATGAGGAAGATGGGTAAACTAGACTTTTATCCATTCCCAACTTGTAAATATCAGCAACCAGAAGCAGCACTTGAACCCGCTGCCTGTGCTGACCCGGGCGTATCCTTCCCACTTTGCAGTTTAATTTCCCCATGACAGTTTTGAGTGGAATTTTAGAACTCTAGGTTTTAAATGAAGAAACTGAGGTTCAAATTATTGTGTAAATACTTAGCAAGTGACAGAGAAAATTCATGCAGTAGAATGCCAGAGCTTCTGTTATTTCTTGATCCCCATTGCAGGAGTTGATGGCAGGCACAAGTGTGTGTTGCTAAAGTGTTGTAATGAGTTTTAGGCTTCTCATTCCAGGTTGCTCTATGGTGATTTAAAACTTCATGTGATTTAAAACATGCTCACCTTGTCCTGATGCCTGGTTTGGCTAGAGAAAGCTGTAATTAAGAAGGGACATTAAAACTTGCAATAGGATCTTTATTCACAATTAGTGTTCTATATTCTAGCTGTATCCCAGTCAGTACACTTGTCAGTGAATAACTACCAACTTCTTTACTTTTTTTTTCAAGGAATTAATGAGATATGAGAAAAAGAGATGAGAAAAGATATGTATTATAAATTCAAAACTGCCATTTTATAAAAAAGTGATTCAGTGTTATTATAGGGACAGAAATATGGAAAGACTAATGACTCTATAGGAAGGGGATCAGTCATAGATTTTCAAAGATTGAAAACGTTGATCTGAGATGCAAAGATTATGCAAGTCTTTAATGGACAACAGATAGTTTATGGAAAATCAGAGAGTTTGAGTGGCTTGAAGAACATTTATGAGGCTGCCAAAGGAAGCAATAGCATTATTAATAACCTTAGAATAAGGACTGGAGAGGTGACTCAGTGATTATAAGAGCATTGGCTGTTCTTGTAGAGAACCCAGTTTTGATTCCAGCACCCACATGGCAGTTAACTATCACTAATATAGTTCCTGGGGATCCAACATCCATCTTCTGGCCTCCATGAGCATTACACACATGTGATGCTCTTACACACAAGCAGGCAATTAATCACATATGACTTTGAAGGTGTATTTAAATTTATTAAAACAAGAAAAATTTAAACGTCACCCATTACCTTCAATAGACCTATTCTGGCAGCTGCTTCATCTCATTAATATCATATATGTCTGCACTTTTAGAAGTATTTCCACCATCACAGAAAGGTTTATTTGAGAGCATTCTCTTAAGACTATATCTTCCTACACCCCAGGAGCGAAAGTGAGTTCCATGAAAAAACACCAAATCAAGATGGGAATAAATACATTCAGCTCACCGGAAGAGGACACAAAAGACCTGGACAGAGGGAAAAGAAAACAATTGGAATCAAATGTCCGAGGGGTCAATTAAGATGTTATTTGAGAATAAATGATGTAATGACAATCCAGTGGAAATGGATTGGAGGCAAGTTTATTAAACCTGGAGAGATGTAAGGGCGACTGTGAGATGTCAGGATGATGTTGACTGAAGCTTTGGGATAGTGACAGGGGTAATGGCAGTGATGTTCATGGTCCTCACTGGGTCACCCACCTGAATAGCAGTCACTGTGCAGAAAAATGACAAGTGAAGTCTTGATGGAATTCAAGGCACTGTTTACAAGAATAGCTCAAAGTACCCAACAAGTCCGTACCTGCTTTTCAGAGCACTACGTGCTAACAGTGGGTTTAGCAACAAGGTTTCCTGTGTTAAAATACATGATTACTTCCATTCAAAAGTTTTCTTTTTAAAATATTATTGATTGCTGAAGAGTACATTCTTTTAGGTGTACTCTCAGTTAGATTTCAAAGACATCAGCTATTTGGTGAGTTTTAAAATTTTTATTTCATTTTATGTATATGAATATATTACTTGCATGTATATAAGTGCCTGTGTGTTGTACAATGCCTGTGGAGGCCAGAAAAGAGTCTCAGATTGCCTGGATCTGAAGGTATGGACAGTTGCCAGCCCCTTGAGGATGCTGGGAACTGAACCTATGTTCTTTGCACAAGTAACCAGTGCTCTTCACCACTGAGCCATCTCTCCAAACTCTTTAATAAAAGATGATTTATATTTTCAAGTGTCTGTGCATATATATATGCCTACATGAGCATATGCATAAAGGAGAGAGCAGAAGGACAGCCTTAGCGACCCAGGAACACAGTGGGATGTGAGCTGCTTGTGGGTGCTGAGCGTGTAGCCCATGTCTCCTGAAAGAGCAACCCATGTTCTTAACCACTGATTTATTTCTCAAGTTCTGAGTCAGATAATTAAACTCCTAGTCTCCTAGTCAGTTTCTCTCTCTCTCTCTCTCTCTCTCTCTCTCTCTCTCTCTCTCTCTCTCCCTCATTTCCCCCCCTTTCCCCTCTCCTTCTCCTTCTCCAGCTCCCTCTCTTCCCTCTCAGCCCCTCCACTCTTTAGCTTCCCTTCCACCTTCCTTCTGTGCCTCTGTGTGTATGTGAGCACGTGTCCTACTTCAAACTTACATAATTTTTCTAGGAAAACAAATTATACTATAGGCTTTGAGAAAAACGAAACTGAATTTCTCTGACATATCCTGATCTTTAAGGGTTTAAGGATTGCTTTGCTCCAAGGTTAGCGGGTTTCATTGAAATGGGAGTGGAAGTAACTCTAGAGAGAAAGGCTTTGGACGCATCCCAGTGGACCCTTGTGCATGCTCACAGCATTTACCATTATTTTCTTTATACCAATGAAATTCAAACTGCATGAGTATTTAGCTAGATTTGTATAGACTTTCTGTAGTTGATGCAGTCATGATACTCTGTGAACTTAGAACCTGAGCATTAGACAGTGAAAACAGTGACAGAATCAGTAGACGTTCTCCCTCTTAGAAAGATGTGAAGAATGACTAAGTTCAAGGATGCAGTAAAAATAAGTCACATTTCTTAGGAGCAGGTGTCAGGATGCACCACTGATTCCCTCCTGATTCAAAGATGAATTATAACTCCACTTCCCACACTAAACCTCTAGAACTTGAAAATTACCGAATGAGTCTATAACTACATAAATACCAAGTAGTGAAAACTAGATTAGAACTCAGTTCAGTTAAATTAAATCAAATTCCTGCTTGGTTGGTCATCGTAAATCACAACAGCACATTCACTTTTTTAAAAAGGTTTTATTTTCAGTTTATGCGTACGAGTGTTTGGCCTGTGTGTATGTAAGTGCACCATCCACATGCAATTCCCACAGAGGCCAGAACTGAAGTTACACACAGTTGTTAGATCCTATGCTGAGAATCAAACCCTGGCCCTCTGTGAGAATAGCAAGTGTCCTTAACCTCTGAGCCATCTCTTCAGCCCCACAACACGTTCAACTTTTGATGATACAGAACTCATTTAAATAAATTATAACAGTAAAGGTGCTTCCTGGAGGTTGTCCTGGCTGGCTTCAGTTGTCAGTGTGATACAGCAGGGGAAAGGGAGTTGGAGTTGGAGAACTACCTCTAGGGGATTCTCTTGTGGCATGTCTGGGAGACACGGGTTTGAATGTTGAGGGATGTGGGAAGGCCCAGCCTAATGTTGGGGATGACCTGGCAGGTGGGCCAGGATTATAAAAGAAAGCAGACTGAGCAAAGGCAAAAGGAGTAACCCAGCAAGCCGTGCTCCTTCCTGCTCTGTGCTTCGGGTCCTGCCTGAGTTCCTGGGTGACTTCCCTCAACCAACTGCCCGACATGTGGACACTTAGATGCAATCAACCCTTTCCTCCACAAGTTGCATTGGTCAGTGTTTTCATCACAGCAATAAAAAGCAACCCAGACAAGCTAGGACTTACTGGTTTTTATATATTTTCCTAATGCTCAGGACTTCCATCCGAGCTGCCTATCTTGACAAGACTGCATGAAGAGTGGAAAGGAAACTTGTGACAGCACAGTCCACCAGGGTCACATTTTATGGCTGCTTTCTATTTTATTTATTTATGGTCATTACAATTAGTATTGTTCTTAACACACTCTAGGTGCACTCTGATAGTTATAGAGTGCACTGTTGTACAGCAAGGTTCTAAAACTTATTCATCTCTCGTAGTTGAGTTTTTATGAGAAACTATACTGGATCCCCTCTTCTTGTCCTTGGCAAAATGCATTTTAATCACAGCTTTTAAATTAGACTATATTACTTCCCAGTACAATGACATTCAGGTGCATTTATTAGATTTTTTTCACATAGTAAAATGTCATCAAACACATCCATGTTTCTGTATAATTCAGGGATTACTTCCTCTTAAAGGTTGATTAACATTCTATTGTATGTATATGCCTTGTTGAATTTTATTCCTTTATCCATCCAAAGGTATTTATGTTTAGGGTTTTAGAAATTGTACTACAATGAACATGGGAGTGCTAATACCTCTTTATTATGTTGATTTCACTGGGATATATGTATGTATATGTGTATATATATATACATGTATAAATATATATATATATATATATATATTCCCATGTTTAAAAACAAAATTTGTTTAATCTTCATGTAGCTCCATTGGCAAAATTCATCACCAAACAAAGATTTAAATTTGAGATGTGGGGGCAAGAGAGATGGTCCTCCTTACAGAGGACCCAGTTTTAAAGCAACAAAACTAATTTGAGATCTGATTCTATAAATCACTTTAAAGAATTAATAGATAAAAGAACCACCTCAAACTGAAAATTTCTGTTTATCTAGCAACAGAATTAACAGAACCAAATGTCACCAATGAAGGGGAGAAGTTATTTGCATTCTGTGCATTTCATGGCAGGTTCTTTTCAAAACGCACAGCCTGGACAACAGGAAAGGAGCAAAAATAAGGAAAATAATCTTTGATATATGTGTGTTTATTATTTTTATTTTATGTGTAGGAGCATATTGCCTGCACTATGTAAGTGTACCCATGTCAGTACTGTAGGTCAAAAGAGGAGATCATATCCCTAGGAACTGGAGTTACAGGTGGTTGTTAGCCACCATGTGGGTCCTGGAAATCAAATCTGGGTCCTCTGCAAGAAAATCCAGTGCTCTTGACTGCCAAGTCCTCTCTCCGCCCGGCCCCTCGTAAAATATTTTAATAACCTCTATGAATTGGACTAAGTATTTCAATAAACATTTCTTCAAAGATGGCATGCGAATGGCCAGTGGGTAGATGAAAATATGTTCAACATCAGTAATTATCAAAGAATGCAAATTAGAATCACAATAAATATCACATCACACATTTTAGGATGCCTACCTTAAAAACTCAAATATCCAGAGACAAAACAATTATTGATAAAACACTAGAGAAAACAGAACACGCACAAATGCACTTTTATATGTGTGATGTTATCTGTTCTCTGGTTATGGTCCTCAGGATAAAGCACTGACTGAGAAGGGTCCTCAGTACTTAAGCATGTGACTGCAATGTCCTCCAGTAAGGTGACTTATATTTTTTATTCATCCTGCTGCTTAGCTTGCGTCAACTTGACACAAAGTACAGTCACCTGGTAAGAAGAAACCTCAGTTGAACAGTTTTCTCCTACAGAGTGCCCTGTGGGAATGTCAGGGGGTGCATTTTCTTCATTGTGGGTGAGTTCAGCTCACTGGGTGGTATCATCCTTGGACAAGTGGGCCAGAATAAATTATAAAGCACGCTGAGCACAGGTAAAAGAAGTAAGTCAGTAAGAAGCCTCAGTGGTCTGTGAATTGCCTCCTGCCTCCAGGTTCCTGCCTGGAGTTCCTTCCCTGACTTTCTTCACTGATGGACTGATACTTTCAAGTGCAAGATGCAGGCAACGTTCCTCCTGAAGTTCCCAGCGTCAGTGTTTTATCTCAGCAATAGAAAGCTAGCTAGAACTTTGGGACATTAGTAGCATTAACTCACCCTCTCTCTCTCTGTGTCCTCACATAGTGATGCCAAGGATAGTTTTGCAGGAGGGTCTTTCATCATCTCCAGGAGATTTAATGCTCATAATGTCCCACTTATTAGCTACATGGCATCAGTGAAATCTATTCTCTTTAAACTTCCATCTGCTCATTCTTAACTATAAAATCTACCTTACAATATCACTTTGAATAGAAAATACAATAAATCCCAATTAAGCTCTTATTAAACAAAATTGACCAATAGAAAATGCTTCACATCAACACACCATGGGTAATTATTAGTGCTGTGTTGGATATTTTTCAAAGAGACAGCAGACTCTGGGACTGTCCACATGGTAGTTTTAAAGGGTTATCTAAAGCAAGTCACAAGGTCATGGAGGGTTCCTCCAAGTATTCAGATAAGTTAGATGGTGATTTTGTTTTCCTTAGTCTTCTCTGCCATTACAACCCTATTTCTCCCATGTAATGGGAGTGTATAATCTGTGTCATCATGTATCAGAATTCTGTAACTTTCTTTTAGTTTTACAGAGGCTCAAAACTAACTGAGGTTCCCCCTGAATTTCAGAGGAAAGTTTGAAATTCAGATATCTGACTAGTGTTGGGACGGTTAATAGAGTTAGGACTCTGGATATACTTCACATTATTGGATAGCTACATACCCTTCGGACCAGGGAAAGAGTGTAATGATTGCATGTCAAATGTCCTGTCCTGGGTTCTCCACTAAATACTTCTCTCCAGGTGATCAAGAAATTTGGGGACACTGTAGAATGTTTGAGTGTGCCTTGCTGGCTAACATATCATAAAGGTCATGTTTTGTAAAGCCACATCTAGGTCCCCAGGTTTGTGATTTATTATTACTGTCTACTTGCAGATCAATCATAAATGAACAGCCTTCACCACTTTATCCCCCCATGAACCATTCCATGTCTTTCCCACTGGAACATAACAGAATTCTCTGAAATCATGAGCCAAAATAAATATTTCCTCTCTGAAATTGTTTCTGTCAGGTATTGCAGTCACGATGATGTAAAAATAATGAATACATGATATAGATCAATGCTGTTCCATTTCTAATAGGTCAGAGAGAGCACAATTTTATGTTCATTATAAAGATGCATGAACTTTAGCAAATGTTGAAGGAATAACAGACAAACTCAACTAAGAGGAACTTCACAAAACAAGAGCAGGCCATACAATGAAAGTAAGCTTTAGAAATACTGAGGGCATGAAAGTCCCTGAACATGTAGAAAGCATTTCACATCTTAGATTACCACACAGAAATGACAGGAAAAATGCAGTGGATAAACACTGACTGCATCATTTCATGAAAGAGGATTCTAGAGATCCTTGAGTGAATTCTGAGGATTGGAAGACAGTAACAAGAGATCGCTGAGCTCCAGAGTTTTTCACTCATGTGATATTATACAGAGAGATTCTTTCTGCAAGAGCTTTTCCACAAAATGACTAAGAGCATCATTTTTTCACAAATAGTCTAGAATAACATTTTATTCTGTTCACGCCAGTTTGTTGAAAACTGGGAAAGAAAAAGGCACTTGTTCACTAAATGCTCTGCTTCATTCAAATATTTTAAATATTTAATTCATTTCATTGTTAATGATATTGAAGAAGGTACAACTATTATATCTAGTTCAAGGAACAGGTAAGTAAGGAGGAAAAGCTTACATACTTGGTTCACCTTTTCTGAAAGAGTTAAAGGTTAGGAAAATCAAGAGTGATTCTCTAAGGCATTCCATTACTAGGACAGATAAAAGGGATTCTCTAAGGTGCTGGGTACTGCTGGGATAGTAAAATATTGTTTCAGAACAAAATTTTAGATACAGAAAAAAAACTAGGGCTTCAATACTTGGGCCAGAATACATTGTTGTTTAAACACCCTTCCATGGTTTTCTTAGCCACATGGTAAGGATAAGATTCTTTGTGAGTTCATGAGAGATTGATGGGAATAAATATGGACCTATGCAAGCAGCAGCTGCCCCAGGACAGACACTTCTTCAGTGTCACAGATTCACATGTTCCACAAATGACCTTCTGTTACTTCAGGACTCAGCCAGGACATTTAAGTGACAACTCGATGTTTCACAAAGTGGCTAGTTCTCATCACATTTCTCCTAGGGAAAACCAGTGCTCAGCATTGATCTTGTCACTGGGAATGGAAGTTACAGCTGCACCGAGATTCCATCTCAGCACAGAAAAATGGGCAGAATGAAATTTCAGCACACGCTGGCGAGGGGTAGGAGAGAGCACTCAAACGACCTGCTAATGAGGCAAGAAACAAGTCAAATCACCGTGGAAAGCTGTGGCAAAGTCTGCAAAATGCTAAAAGTAGAACTAAAAAATGATCCAGCTACACCATCTCCAGGTGTACACCCTAAAGACAGGCCAGCACACTACAGAATTACCAGCATACTTGTGGTTACTGCAGATGCATGGTAACCACATAAGGAAATCTGCTATGTGGTTGTCAACAGGTGAATTTAAGAAAAATGTGATATATATATATATATATATGAATGTATATATGTATATATATATATCATAATTTCTTTATTATTCATCTGTTAACAGATAATATATATGAAGTTATATATCATTATTTATGATTCATCTGTTAAAAGTTATATATATATACATATATATATATATGTATATATATATATATATATATATATATCAGAGACAGGAGCTAAAAAATACAGAGGGTATTATCCAGCTATTAAGAAGACTGAAATTGTCATTTGCATGAAAATGGATCAATTGGGCATCATCATATTAAGCAAAATAAGCCATAATCAGAATTACATGTTTTCACTCAAATTATGAATCTAGCATTTAAAAAGTAAGACTTAAAAACCAAGGAGTTCAGAAAAGGAAATGTACCATCAGGAGGGACGGGAGGGGGTAAAGTCAGAACCTAATGGTGAAATGAAGGAAATAAAAGTATATTGATACATACATGAGAATATCATAATAAAATCATTATTCTTAACAATGGATAAATTCTAACAATAAGGAAACCAAGTACAACACAAAATCCTCTTGCAGTACTCAGAAGCAGACTCCCTAGACTATTGTAGGTTTCACAGGTCCCGTTAATTTTATGAAGTGCCAAATCAATTCCAAAAATTGAATTTTACTTACGTTTTTTGAAAATTAACATACATGTTATGATCAGTGTGATTCAAGATAGTAGCATGTCATGCTAGTCCTGGTGGTGCAAGCACTTAATCCCAACACTTGGGAGACTGAGGCAGGAGGATCTCAGGGAGAGCAAGGCTAGCATGTTATACATAATAAGTTCAAGGCAGGTTGGGGCTGCAGGCAGACTCCATCTAAAAAATAATATCCCTCAAATATAAACCAAGCTAGTAGCATCTGAATTCCATTTCCTACACTGTGTTTTATTTATGTAGAACAAATATATCTGAATGAAAAAGTGTTCTTTATCTAAATAAATTTCAACAACTTAAAATTATGAAAGTCTTTTAAAGTCATCATATAATTTGATTTTCTAAATTAAATATCCAGTCAGAAAGAGCAATAACTGTTACTCATGGGAAATTTGTGCTTTGAGACTCTGAAGCAATATTACAGTTAATATTTATCGAATGCTTACTACAAAAATATGTCTACACTATTTAAAACACGTATATGGGATCATTGATTTTATTACTTAACAAAAGTTAGATACTGTGCTGGTTAGTTTTTATTTTGAACTTGGTACAATCTAGCCTCAACTGGGAATAGGGAGGCTCTCTTGAGAAATTTGACAGATACCTACAAATCCAAAGATTTCACCACCTGTATAGAAGAAATTAAACACTGACTCTTTTTGTCCCCAGTTCTTTAAATCCCATCAAGCTTTTATAATGAATGAACAATAACTAACACACTTTTCTATCCTGGTTTCAATTTGAAAATCAAACGTGGCTGCATTTAATCATTGTTGTTCTCAGATTTCCTTTGATTTCTCTTTCCTTACTCCACCTTCTCCCTGAGCAGCACTCCTTCCTCTGTCTGTCTTTGTTGTCAACTCAAATAGAGAACCCAGTAACAACATTCCAACTAAACAACAGGATTAGAATCACAAATGCATTTTTAGTACTACAGAACTCTTGATATTCAGAACATGGTTCAGCTTAAAACAGTGAAAGAAAAAAAAAAGCGATAGAACGCTAGAGCCTTAGTCAATCACCTGGACCTCTTGATGAGAGCTAAAATTACTAAACTGGCGAACAGCTTCTAACTGACATTTGCTCTCTCAATATGTGAGATGCTAGGGTTTGCAGTCAGGAAGCACTGGAAATGGGATGTTGCTGCCTTCGCTTTGTTAACCTGTCTTCAGACACAGACAGACAATGAACACAAACAGCAGCAACAGCAAGACTATCCCACTTATCAGGATTAAACACAATATGATACAGACGGAGAACCATGTCTCCTTCTGAAAGGAAGGAAGAAGAAAGAGGAGCATAAGCACGGGACTAAACATGTTCAGTGACTATTAAGGGATACAATTTAGTGAGGATTAAAATATAAAACCTCCCATCTCTGTCAGGGCTCAACACACACATATTCTATTTCCTCCATGGCTAACACATTTTCACATTTGAAAGGCCATGAGCACATACATAACTCAAATGAAAACAAATCGTGGCTCAGCACACTTTCCTCTCAAGATCCCCGTTGTCTACCAAGCAATAGAGTCACCTGACTCAACTGTGGACTTACCGTCCCCAGTGATTCTTAACACCGAGGTTATCGATTTTGAAACAAGAATAAACACTTTAGATGATGGCAATGCAAGACCAAGGCAAACTGGAGTTATTTCATTGGATTCAGTTAAGAAGCAGCAGAATTAAACCTCACTGGACTGGTTGCTTTTCTGGTCAGCCTCTGCTCCGGAAGACACTTGGTGCGAGCTGTGCCTGTGGTTTTCTGGTAAAACATATTTAAATCTTTCATTTGAAATTTTGGAATCAGCTTTTACAACAGCTCTTCAAGTCTAGCCAAGTGCAGCCATGTTTTCAGATTTCCTAGGTACCTGTCAAATCTGTGGTGATGTTTCTGTCTCTCTGCAGTAAACCTGAATGAGGGGAGACCTCAGAGTCTCCAGTGTCTCTTTGTGTTTCCCACAGTCCACTAACAATCAAAGGTTTTTTCTCAAAACATCTCCAGGAGTCAATCTCCACTTCAAGGCTCCCTCCCTCTCGAGTCTTTACCTCCTAAATTCTGATCACCTCAGAAGATTTATGCAGCTTTCAAATAACACTGACTTTGCTACACTAGTTTTTGTACAAATAATATTTTCTGTATTTTTCTAACATTCTTTCCATGTTTTCCTGATTGTGTGCAGGAACTACCATTCCCTGCTCAACTCCATCTCAGCTAGAAAAGAAAGTTCACACTGGTAATTTCCATTCAATCTTTTTTCTTTCTTTCTTCTTTCTTTCTCTCTCTCTTCTTTCTTTCTTTCTTTCTTTCTTTCTTTCTTTCTTTCTTTTTTTCTTTCTTCTTTCTTCTTATTACTAGGCAGAGTCTCCCTGTAGCTCCATCCGGCCAGTAACTCACTATACAGATCTGAGTGGCCTCAATCTCACAGAGATTAACTTGCCTCTGCCTTCCAAGTTATGGGAATGAAAATGTGTGCACCATGCCTCTCAGAATACACTTGTTATTTTTTAAATAAAGACTTCTTATTAGAAATTATAGTTAGCATTCACACATTTTCATTTTCTATTTTAAACCCAGCCATTATGACAGCTGAAATCCCCAGGAAATTAAATCTGTTACATTCTATTTCAGCTATCTCCTGTTTATGAATTGAAATCTGATTCACAGTACACAATTTGACAAACTTTGAAAACACATTTTACTTTATTAATCTCATATGCTGGAATTTAGACTCTTCCTGTAGAGAAGCTTTGGTTTTCTTTTTTCAGTATCTGGAGATTCAGTCAACCCTGAGTCATGTAATTTGTCCTTGGGATTCCTTCACCTGATAACTTAATATACTGTCTCACTTTCAATGCATCAATAGTGCAACTGCATCACAAATTACCCTATTAAATTAATTGCTACAACTGTGGTGATGTGAAAATGAAGCAAATGTGTCACTGAATTTCACATTGTGTTCAGTCACATTACTTCTGCTCTTGTCACATCTTGTTTCCTTAAGAGGCTGCTTGCCGCATCAATTATTATCTTTTAAATTTAGGAATAAATTACAATTTATGTTTGATCCAGAGCCAAATGTTTTGGTGGTGAGATAACACTTCAGAATACATAAGCTATCCATAACTTTACTAGTAATTTTTCATAACAGAATGGCCTTTTATAAATAAAGTTCACAGGGCTGCATCAGTTAGGAGCACTGACTGCTCTTGCAGAGGACTGGGTTGGTTCCCAGCACCCATATGGCAGATAACAACCATCTGTAACTTCAGTTTCAGAGGGTCCTGATCCCTCTTCTAATTCCCACTGGCATTGCACAACATGGGTGCAATTATACCTGCAGTCAATATACTCATACACATCAAATAAAAATAAATAAATATTTGTTTAAAAAAATTTAGTCCGCATGTAATAGGAATTATCGGTGCATTAAACCACAATAAATAAATGATTGTTCTTTTATGAGTGATGCTTAATCCAGTGACTTACAACTGTTCGTAGACAAGGAATAAATATGTAATTGTGGCGTGCTCAGCCTTAAATGGGGCACCTGAATCACATTCGTAGAACCTCAATCAAGAGAGGAGGTAAAGAAGGTAAGAAATGCAGGTAAGAGAGAATTGCTGTGAAATAGTGTGGTCTGGACATGACACACAGAGCTGCTTCACTTATGAGTTCACTGGAGTTGTGGTTGACAGTTCAGGAGATACAGGAGATAAAACCAGTCAACACTCCAGCATAGAGAAGGAAGAGGGTGGTGAAGCCCCACTCATAACCAAGAAGCTATTCACAGTTAATACCTGCTGGGAAAGGGCAGGTCAAGATTTAATAGACACGAGGCCTGTGGTTAGCTTTCCATGTTGCCAGGGATGATCACAGACCCCTGCACATATAGGTAGCACAAGACAGACTCAGTGGATTATGAAAAAAAATAAAAAGAAGAAGAAGACATGGACTGAGAAAGGAATGAGGGCATCCCCGGAATTGGAGTTCAGTAACAGGGATGGATATAACCTAAGTAGATTTGTTTCCAGTATGATTACCAGAGAGTAAATACAAATTAAGAATGAATTACTCTTTGAAATACCTAAAGATACTGTAAAGGAAATACTCATACAATCGTGATCTCAGAGGAAAGAATACCAAATAAGATATTTGCAGAAGGAGTAATTGCAATTTATGAAAATCAATAATATTCTTGCAAGAACAAAATAAAAATTAGCAAGAAATCTAGGAGCATATCAGGATTGGGTGCTAAAGACAAGATACTCTTAAAACATTTTCTATCCATTTGGTAGCCAAGAAGAAACAAATTAGAATAAATACCAAAGAAGTAAATTATCAGTCAACAAATGGACTCCTGAACTGAACAGTCTGCAGAAAAAGAAATATGAATAGACAACAACTATTTCAAAAGCTGTTCAACATCCCTAGTCATCATAAAATGAATTATTAAAATTACTTTGAAATACCATCTTGCCCTAGTCAGAATGGCTATTAACAAGAAGTCTGACAAACCAGTTGGAGAGTATGTGGAGAATGAGGAACCATTATTCACTACTGGTGAGTGCAAATTAATATAGTCATTGTAGAAATCAGTTTGTATGTTCCTCAGCATGTTAAAATAGAGCTAACATATGACACAACTTTCTAAATTCTGAGTTTACACTCAGAAAATGCTGTGCCCTAACATAGAATAGAGACATTTGCATTTGCAGTGCCATGTTTATCTCTAATCTATTCGCCCTAACAAGAAAAGGAAGCAGACTAGTAATCTATCAATAGGAGAATTGGTAATGGGCATCTGATAGGTGTGTAAGTTAAAATATTGCTCAATTCTAAAGAAAAACAAAATCAAGTTTTTCTAGAGGAGAATGGTTGAAGCTAGAATGTACAATATACGGCAAGGTCACCCAGTCACACAAAGTAAAACAAAACCAAAAGAGAAGATGAAAACGACCTCATGTCATCCCTCATGTGCAAGTCCTAGTCTGTCCTCTATACAAGCACACATGGAAACAGGTGCATCTCTGGGTATCCGAAAAATGTAAGAGGTGAAGGAAAGAACAAAAGTTTAAAGGCACAGAAATAAATTCATAAACAAAGAATAACAGATTGTTTTCTAGAAGATGCACCAATTCCCAGACTTCAGCACATGATAAATGCTGAGAACTCCAGTGTGGGTAGCACATCAATGCCTCTGAAAAGATGCTGTAAGTTTCACATTGATGATAGTTTTTTTTCTTCCATTGGTGAGACCCTAGAGTAAAAGTTACCCAAGATGATTCATGGCCAACTCAGAGTAGACATGTCTGTGAAACTAAATAGAAACAAAACTTTTTGATGCAAACTCCTGATTTGGGGGGGCTATTTGTTGTAATAGGATGACCCAGTCTTCTAGAAGAGCTGTCTGATATCCCACATCAGGTGAACACTTGCACCCAAATATAATAAGACATCTAATAGACACTTGTGAAATACTCTTAGCAAGATAAATTATTATACAGAATAAATTAATTTATTACCTGACATACAAACAGTATATGTTTTCATTAACAGAATGATCAAGAAATATATTGCCGAATATTTATTCAATGCAATAGTCTGTGATAACTAACACAATCTCTATTAGGTACAGCTCTTCTGCAGACGTCTCAAAAGTACAATGTTAAATAATAATGAGAGCAGAGTGAATATCCATGTATAATTTCAAAAATATGTAGTTGACCAACAAGACATTTATGTTTAAGAATAATAATGTTAGTATAAAATGATAACAGCAGTAAGGAATTTAAGCACAAACAGAGAGACTATTTAGCATAACTCACATCCCTGTGTGCTCCCAGGCCTTCCTGTCAAGAGTGCTGATGGTTAATGCAAGAGTCTCACAGACCTGTAGACAGCTATGAGGTAAAAAGTACCCCAGAATAAGAGTGAGAAAGTGAAGTGAAGACAGAAAGGAAACCAGTGCAGTGGAAACCTGTAAATTCCCCTACCAAGGAACATTTGGAAAAGAGTGTCTCACACACAGCTCTAAGCTATGGCTCCCCTCCCCTGTAGAGGGGCAAGAGTGTGTGCATTTACATACCTACTACTCCTGGAGTGTAGTTCAATGCTGCTTCAAAAAGATCATGTTTCTTTTCTGCTTCTGGCTGACCTAGCATTTGTTGAAGCAGGCTACAGATACAGATAAAACTATTAGCTAAAGAAATGAATATCTAACATTTGACAATAGAGACAGTGTCTGCCAAGGTGTGTCTTTGGGGGAAACAAACTAGGATAATGGAGGTAAGACTATTAAAATGAAAATAGAGAAGTAAATATTAAAAGCAAAGCAGAGGAATAAAAACAGCTACAGAACAAAGTGTTTGACTTGTTTAAGAACAAATAAAGTAAAAACAGGGTTAAACTCGAAATTTTATGTATAAGCTACATTAAAAAGGCATATTGGCAATATCATAAGAATGGAAAGTTATAAAATAAGCATAAAACAAAATCCACAAACATTAACTAGGCACAAATATCACAATACATTAATTTTATCACAATTCAGAAGAGAAAGACCGAATGCTGCTACTAAAATGTTCTACTAGCCAAAGGAGAAGAAAAACTAAGGACAGGATATTAATCTATGACATTTAAATCTAACTGAAGCTACAAGTACAGCATATTTCTAAAGGAAATTTAATTAGTACATTTTCTGTTTATGACCACAAACTTTTCTCAAATTCGTAAGAATATTGTATAATTTAATGTTGGATCAGGATTTTCTAAACCCATCAAATAAACCGAGGGGAAAACCATTCCGTATGAGACAACATGCTGAAGCCTTGGAGTGCAGCATCTAAATGCCCGAGTACAAATTCAGGAGGATGGCACTTCTGAGAACAGTGCAGGAGATGGCTGGTGTCTGGGTGGCTCTATTTTTAGCCCTTTGAATAATCTCTTCACTGATCTCTGTAGTGGCTTTAGGAGTGTGACTCTCCCCAAGAATGAGTAAGTCTCCCCTTTACCCCGCATCCTCACCAACAACATTTGTCTTTATTTTTATTTTTATTTTTTTGTCACGTTCTGTCTGGGGTAAGATAAAATTCAAAAGTAGTTTTAACATGCATTTCCTTGACAACTGAGGATGCTGGACATTTTTTAACATAGTTCTCAGTCATTTTCATTTCATCTTTTGAGAATGGTCCATTTGGTTCCTGCCTCGGTTAGAATTATTTTAGCTTAATTTTTTTTCATTTTTTATTGAAGTTTTGCAGATTTCACAGAATGTGTTTTCATCATATTTGGCTCACTTACCCTGCCTCCACCCCTTACTTCCCCCGACCCATTTCACACATATATGTATGCCTACAGAGACAACTGAGTCTAACCTTTGGTCTGCCTCCATTTCCCGGAGCCCTGTTAGCCTACCAAGAGTCGCATGGGTAAAGAGACCTCTCCCATCTCTATGGCCTTCCTCAACTGAGGTGGGGTTTCTTCCCTACTCCCCAACTTCAGTGCTGGGGTTCTGTCTGCCTTGAGCCTATGTGAGACTTATATATGCTATTATCATTGTTGTGAGTTCATATATGTAATTTCACGGCAATCTAGAGAATTCTGCTTCCTTGTGCTCATCCACCGCCTCTATCATTTATGATCTTTCTGCCCCCTCTTCTCTGATGATCCCTGAGTATTTGGAGGAAAAGTTTGATCTAATAGTCTTACTCTGGAATAAGCAGTGTACAGATTCCTATTCCCTGTGTGCTGACCAGTTGTGGATTTCTTTAGTAATCACCATATGTCGTACGAACAAGCTTCTCTGGTGAGAACTGAGAGCTTCAGTGTCTATGGATGTAACAATAAGTCATTGGGAGTCACTTTAATACGATTTCTATTTGGCAGAATTATAGTAGCAGGCTCTCACCTGTAGCCTATAATATGTTTAGCCACATATCCTTAGGCCTGACATCAATGTCAGGTATGAGCTCCACCTTGTGAAGCAGAACTGTCATCCCTTTAAAAGTGATTAGTTACTCCCATAATTTTCATTTCATTATTACTCCAGATGGCATATCTTGCCAGGCTAGTTGTTGTTGTAGCTCTGTGTGTTCACAGCTGGGTAAGATTGATGCTTATTTTTCTCTTCAGATAGCACCTTCCGGCTCTATAATTGCTAAGCAGCAGAGACAAGTCATTTCAGTCAATACCAGATTGATTTCTCCTTGCTGTTATACAGCACATGTATGTAGTATATTCAGCTGGCTGTAGGGTCTGACCACCCAGTTCTGGTGGGTAAGCAAGAACATGGGCAACGGATATTGTTTGAGGGTACATAGGACCCCTGATCAACAGTTATGAAATTGAGAGTTTATCTCTGGCATTGGACTTTTATTTTGTTAGCCCTAGGTGTCTAGTAAGGTCAATATCACCATGGTATGAGATAACTCCTTTTAATTTCCTTTATAATGCATGTATATATACTGTAAGAAGATGCTATGGTGGTCCGCTTCCACATGGCTTTTTCTAAGGCCCTTTGTGTTAGCTGTCACTCCCACACCCACTCTTCCGCCTGTCCTCCTGTTTCCCACCCCATTTACTTCCTACTCTTTTACTCCCCTTTCCCGCTTTAAATCAGTGGGTTATTTCTCTCTTCTCATGAAACCCTCCCCCTTGGTCATTTATTTCCTACCTTCTCTTGATTTTCAAGTTGAGATTTCAAAGCTTACATCCCCCTATGAGAGGGAACATGTGACATTTGTTACTTTGGTTCCGGGTTTTCTCACTCAGAATGGTTGTTTTCAATTCCATTCACTTCCCTTTAAATTTCTTGATTTCGGTTTTTCGACAGTTGAATAATACTCCATTGTGTAGTGTGCCACGCTTTCATTATCCATCAGCTGGCAGACATCTTGGTTGTTTCCATTTTCTGGCTATTGTAAAAAGGGTAGCAATGAGCATGGATGTACAGGTGTCTCTGTAGTATGTAGAGAGTCTGGGGGCACATGACCAGGAGAAGTGTGGCTGGGTCATATGAATGATGAATTTCAAGCTTCTTGAGGAATCTCAACATAGATTTCCATGGTGGTGCACAAGTTTGCACATCTACCAGCAGCGGGTGAGCTCCCCTTTCCCCACACCGTCACCAGCATGTGTCCTTCTTTGTTCTTTGGATCTTAGCCATTCTGAGGGAGGTCAGATGAAATCCCTAATTGGCTTTAATTTTCATTTCTCTGATGACTAAAGATGTTGAACGTTTTCTAAGAATTCCCCAGACATTTGCATTTCATCTTCAAAGAACTACGTGTTCTGTCCCTTGTGCCGTTTTTAACTGGGTTGTTTGAGTTTTCATGATGTTTACTCTTTTGAGGCATATGTACATTCCACACACTAACCCTGACAGAGTTATAGCTGACAAGCAATTTTTCTCATTCTGTAGAATGCTTCATCACTTGAATGATGATATCCTGTGCTGTAGAGAAGCTTAATTCTGTAAGTTCCCATTTTTTAAGCTGATTGGCTTAATGCCTGTCGTGCATGAGTCCTGTTCAGAAAGCCCTTTCCTGTGCCTATAAGAACCACCTTATTCCCGACTTTCTCCTCTGTCTGATTCAAGGTATCAGGCCTGTGAGCTGGCAACATTGCTTTTATTATATTGAGATATGTACCCTGTAGTCCTGGACTATCCACGACTTTTATTATGAATGGATGTTTGATTTTGTCAAAGGCGCTTTCTTCCTCTAAGGAGAAGATCATATTGTTTTGTTTCTATCTTTGAGAGTATTAATGTAGATTTCATATATAAATAATGTACATTATTTATATACATATACTGAGACACCTCTATCTCCAGGATAAAACAAACTTTACCAGGGTGGATAATTTTCTTGATTTGTTCTTGCATTCATTTTGGGAGTATCATCATATTGAGAATTTTAATGTCAGTGTTCTCCAGAGACACTGACCAATAATTTTCTTTTGTTTTTGCTGTTGTTGTTGAAGCTTTATCTCATCTGATATTAGAGTAAGACTGGTAAGAAAGTGGTCCTCCCTCTTCTGCTTTATGAACTTATCTGAGGAGAACTGGTATACTTCTTGGAAGGTTTTCCAGCATTCTCCACTGAATCCATCCAGTTCTGGGCCTTTGTGGTTTAGATAATTTATTGGCTCCGTATTCTACGACAGAGTTATCTGTGCATCCATGTTCCTTATTGCTCTTCTCCCACTAACCAATATATGGAAACAATTTCAATGTCTATCAACTAACACATGAATAATGAAGTTGTGCTACATTTATACAACATATTATCCATCCAAAAGGAACAATGACAGGGTCTGAATATAATCAAAATAAATTGTATGAAATTCTCAAAATATCGATAATAAATTTTAAAAAGACAAAATAAACACCCAGAGATTGAAAGTGATACATTAAAATAGAGATGGAGCAATGGAAAGATGAAATACAAAACTTTGTTCAGGGATCATCTGTTTCCAAGTATGTGCATGTATGCACGTAAGAGGGTGGGCACGTGTGATCAGGAAGATACGTACTGCTGTGGATGTGTTGAAAGAGACAGAGGTGGATGCCACTCGTTTTCCTCAGTGTGGGGGTTGATGTTTATTGTTAACTTGGCAGGATCTGGAAGCAACCAGGGGACAAATATCCAGAACTCTTCTGAGGGATTGTGTGGCCTCTGGGCTGGCCTGGGAGGAATTGTGTTGATTGGGTTGATTTGGCTGGAAAGACCCTCACACACTAAAATCAGGTGACATAATTCGCTGAGATGTTTCAGAAGGAGAAACACAATGCAGCCTTCTCGTTCCCTCTTCCTGACAGCAGATGTCATAGGACCAGCTGACTCAAGCTCCAGGCCCCTTCAGTGCCTTGCCGTGATGGATTGTACTTCTAACAGTGAACCAAAATAAATCCTTCCTTCTTCCTTAGTTGCATTTGTCAGAGTATTTTATCACACAGCAGGAAGAGTAACTAAGACAGTCAATCACTCTCCACATTGCCGTTTCAAAGGAGGTCTGAGGCTGAACCCGGGGCTCTCAGATGCAGGAGTTCTGAGGCTGAACCCGGAGCTCTCGGACGCAGCATCACTGGCTGCCCAGCTAGACCCAGGGATGTGCTTCTTTCCACAGTTCCAGGTCTGGGATTGCAGGTGCTCTGCTGCGCCCATCTGTTACACACCGAGAAGGAGAAGGACTCACGTCTCCATGCTGCCGTGACCAGCACTCTCCTCAATGAACTATCCCTTCATCTGAAATATGAGGGGTTTCTGAATCTGCATTTGAACAGTTCTTATATTTGTAAGGAATAAATGATAGATATTTTATTTTTGTTGGTTATTATTGAAGTTTTTTGGAATTTCCTAAATATATTTTATCCTATTTAGAACTTCTGCCCTATCTGCACTGCCCCAGGCCCATTGCATACTCTCTCTCTCTCCATATATATATACCCTTAACATCCTCTCTAACTTCATGTCCTATATTACCGTTTCTTTTTTGTAAAGGCCTATATGGTTTAATTTATGTTTCCCAAATACTCTTGAGTCTGGGCCCATCTCTTTGAGCCTGGTCAATATTCCAGGCATGCTACCCTTAAAGACAAATTACTCTCACTCTATCAGCAGCTGTCAGTTTCCAAATGATATTTAGCTAGAGCTATGGCTTCTTGCTCATCTCCCCCAACAGTGCTGGTTTGGGCTTAGACAGGTCATGTGCATCCTGTCACAGCCACTGTGCATTCATAGATGCAACTGTGTTGTATCTGCAAAACAAGGTTGCCTTGTACTCATCCAGCAATTTTGGTTCATCCACAATGACTACAGGGCATTTGTGATGGCGTGTAGGAGAGAAAAGAAAGGCAGCCTGGGGTAGGATGGTGAGAAGGAGTGAGCAGTCAGGGCCTGGTCAGCCAGAGGACCCATGGAAGCCAATAATTTTCCTCTACTACAGCCAAAGGTAGAAATGGTATGATACAGTAAGTGAGGTGTATTTGGCAGGAAGAGTTTCCACCTCATCATAAAAGTGAAGTATGTAACTTTAAGAACAGCAAAAGTGAAGGTGTGTGTGGAATCAGCTTAACCCTGTGCTGTGGACTGTTGAGGAGCACCCCAAGCCCAGCTGGTCCACCCTTCACTGGCCCGTAGTGGTGGAGAAGGACTTTGCTGGGAACGCTGTGTTCTCTGGGGCAAATAGACACTGAGCTTAGAGCAGGCACACAGCATTTTACCTGCACTTTCTCTCCTGCAGTATGTTCGGCAGAATACAGAACTGTCATGCAGACCGGCAGCCTTTCATGCATCTTTTTTTGTTTTTATTCCTCTTTTTTCCTTTGAAGTCTTATTTAATTTAATATTTACCTTATTTCTTATTTCTTTAACACTTTCCTATCCTTTCCTCATGCACTGTAAGCCCATGCCCTCACACACACACACACAATGCAAACTATTTTAACTGGAACTATGTGGTTTATAATATGTCCTATGTGCACAGGAGACTCTTGGCAGTTTTCCTTGGCTCATATTATTTGACTACAGGTCTCTCACATTTTAACTTCTTGATTCCTTCTGTAATGCCACTGGGAAACTCCTTCAGAGTAAGGAAGAGCCAAGACGTGGACTTACCTATTGACTTCTCTCTGGCATCTGTCCCCCTCAAACCCTGATGATCTTGAGAACCACAAGGCCCAGATGTTGTCCTTCTATCCCATGGTGCCGTGTGTAGAGCTCAGAGCTTAATGCTGGGGTGGATCTCTCCATCTGTGCTCTAAGGGGCATCCTTTCCTTCTCAGAGGGAGGCCTGGTTTGGAGTGCTGCACCTTTCTCAGGGCCTTGGCCAATCACTCAGTTTTGCTGCTCTCAGCTGCTTTTCTCTTGAGCAAATGCTACACAATGTTTATTCTGTACTCAGGATGATGCTTGGCCTGGTAAAAGACAGAACTTCATGCACAAGGTAGAAGCTTTTTTTTCAGTTTTCTTTGTTCTATGACTTTTGTTTCTTTTTGTTGGTGTGATGAGAAAATGAAATCGGTTTGTTGTACTGAACCTTCTTTATCACTCAGGTGAATGTTGTTGTCTTTCTCCCTCATTCTACTCCACTGTTTCGAGGTTCTCTGGAGTCCTGTGTCTCTGAGGTCACTGTGGAGGGAAACAAATTAGATCGTTTTACCTGAGCCTTTCACTGCAAACCAAACTGTTCACAGAACTCTGCTTTGAAGTGTGTAGTGCTTGCAAAAATATCCCTTGATCTCATCGTGATCATGTCTTAGCAGTGATTCTCTCAGAAGAAAAGATTGGAGGAAGCCATTCTTAGGTATGATTTGATTGTCACTAATTTCATAGATACAGTGCTATCGAAATGTCCACAAATATTAACCACAATTTAAGTATACGGTGAAATTTTATGCCACCTGCTTTCTATATGCCCAAAGTATAATGCATGTTTGAGTGTGGTTTGTGTGAGTACGTGTGTGTGTATGCATCTGTGTGTGTGTGTTTAATTTTTCATGAGATTTTGGATCATGTCATGCACTGTCCCTATTCAGTGTAGAAAAGAAAGGACTCTCAAAGAATTATCCTTAGTGTCACTCAGGAGTTTTCTTCAGATTAATGACTGATTTGTGCAGTAGCACAAATACTTACCTCCACATTTTCAGGGAAAAATGTGTATAATCAATACATTAAGACATTTCTTTTTAAAAGTACTTCCATAATCAGATGATATTGCAAATGTATAATTTCTGCCCTGTACAGAGCCAAAAACCCACTCTTAAATGTAAAGACTTTTTTTTTTCAGATTCAAGTGACCTGGTAATCATTATTGTATGAAAGCCTCCTTATAATCACATGATAAATGTTCTGAGGAAGTGTTGTTGGGGGATGCATTCATCATTGCACACTGACAGTTGTCATGCAGACTATAGGGCACTCCAGCTTGTATAAAGGGATTAAGCTTAGAAAGAGATATTGATTTGGCATATGATATTTTCTTTTTCAGAATGTTTAATCTATAAGGGTTTTAGACTCACTCTGCTGTCAGATGGTGGGAGGAATGCCTTCAGGACTTTGAGTCTGAGTCTGAAGGAACAGTGAATGATTCTACGAGAACAGGGAGTGAAGGACGATGAGGAAAACTCAAGCATTCACACTGTTCTCTTGTATTTGCTGGTTTTAGCTCAGGATATTTGGACTAAGCTTACAGTTCTGTTTTATATGTGCCATTTTTTGAGGTTTTATATGGTGCTCCCCAATATGAAACTGGCATTAATTCAAGAAAAAAAAGATAGGTGAGCCCAGGAGTACTAGGTTTCACCTTCTCTGTCTTACGCTGGGCTTGTCTCTTATTTCTCCGCATGGGGAATGACTGCTGGTGTTTCTGTAAAAGTTGTAAACACTCTTGCAAATTATCTGATTCTATTTCATCACCAAGCAAGCTCTGTGTTCACTCTACTGAATCTTGAAGATGCTCAGTATTTCAGATGTTGAGTAATATCTGAGTCCAGAAAAGGACAGGCAAGAAAGGACAGGCAGGTCCTCCTGAACCCCTTACAACTGCTACAAACCAATTCTTGGTAACATACAGGTGCTCTGCTCCCTCCCAAATTGTATTTTCTTTCCAGTCGCCAGCATTGATTTTCATCACGTAGGTCTGCCATGTTAGATGCTAGCTACAAGCAACTGCTGCTCAAGACCACAAGACCAATCGAAAATGAGTGCTGTCTGCGTAAAACCATCCTGCTTTTAAACTCCCAGCCTGTGGCTCAAGTAAAACAACTGTTTTAAAGATTTCAACTGTTTGAATGACACGCCCATTGAAACTGAAGCATCAACCACTTGAAGTTTCTTGAATATGAACTGCAAAAATAGAGAGAGAAAGGTTACTGAAGTGGCCTTAACCTAAGATGTATCATTGGTATATTGATTCCCAGAGTATTCCTGTAACTACCAAACTTCAGAACTAGCCTCAGGAGAAACTGATGTGTTACCGTTAAGGTGCTATACTGTGGGGAGAAATAAAGATGGCATCCTGCTGCTGCTTCCTCCTAGAGCCGGGAGGTTGCCAAGGTTACAGGAAGGAAGTATGACTGGTTGCTAAAAGCATGCAGGCCTTGTGACCTGCGTGTGATGTTTACCATGATTGGAGGCTCGCCGCCCACGACTTGACCTTTTAGGTGATTGGCTAAGCTAGGGGATATAAAAGGAGAAGAAGCCCAGGAAGAGAGAGTTAGAGTTAGAGTTGTAGTTAGTTAGTTAGTTCGAGTTACTGTTGGAGAGTTCAGGTTGCTATCAGTTAGTTGGAGTTGCTGTCTGGGGGAAGAGTTGCTGTCTTGAAAGAAGGACTGAATAAAACTGCTTGCAACCGGTACGTCTGGAGTGCGGTTTTTCCTTGCCGGTCGAGGGCCACAACAGATGGTGCCGTGACTCGGATTCGTGACTCGGATTCGTGACTTGGATTGGCGACTTGGATCGGTGACTTAAATTGGCAACTCGGATCGATGACTCGGATCGGTGAGTAAGCTAAGAGTACTTAATAAGCCTGTTACGACAGGGAAGGGCCCATAATCATTAGCTGAGATAGTCTCAGGGAGCCGCGGAAAAGCGGGACACGTACGTGAGGTTCGCGGGGAAAGCGACTAGCCCAGGAAGTCATGGGGAATTTAAATTAATAAGGATTCTTTCAATGTTAATTATAAGTTTTATTGCATTGAGGTCAAAAAATGCAAGAAATCATTTCAATGTTTTTAAATGAGGTTTATTTTATGCCCTAGTATGTGGTCAGCTTTGGAGAAAGATCTGACAGTACTAAACAAAATGTGTACTCTTTGGTATTTAGATAAAATATTCAGTAGATGCCTGTTAGGTAGGTTCATTTTAAGTAAGATGTCTCTCTGTTTATTTTCTTTCCTGTTGAGCTCTCTAATGGAGTTTGAGTGTCTGAAAAAATTTTACTGTAAATTTATCTGGGTCTCAGCTTTTATCATTCCAGAGGTTTTTGTATTACTCTTACAATTTCTTTATGTGTTATGGGTGGTCAGGAGCCATTTTTTTTGTTTATGTGTTAAGGTAAAACATTCCAACCTGCAGGGGAGCTCATTAAGCTCAGGAAGTAAACAAGTCAGGAGCTTCAGGAAGTCCCTGAAACTGACCAGGTTCACTAATTTGACTTCCTGCCTAAATTCCTGTGCTCTAATTAAAGGTAAAAATAGAATGAGCAAAACAAAGTTGGAGCCTCAGTATTTCAGAGTCTATTCAGATAGAAAAGGTTCAAAAAAAAAAAAAAAAAAAAAAAAGAGACAAATGCAAATGGATCTGGGATTAAAACTCAAATGTAGGAGAAAAGTAAAACTAAGCCTTCAGATCTGTTGGAGGGGCCAGCTTTTGTGGAACCTCAAATCAAACAGTTCCTCAAGAGTCTTTAGATCCCAAAGAAAAAGAGAAGAGAAAAGGAAGCTGTTAGATATCTGAGAGAGGAGAATTTTAACAGTTGTTTTCATCCCTCCTAAGTAATTGCTGAACTCAACAGCTCTTCATGTAAACCACTGAGTGTAAAAGAAATAAATCTTTGTGTGTAAATTTTGGATAACACTGAGAGATTGACTCTGGAGCTGAATTGGCCACCTAGCTTCAGACTCAATCCCACTTCAGAATGTTCTTCAAAACCTGTTGTGGGATAAGGCTGGCCACCTTATCCTATAACAAATAAAAGAGAAAAACAATACAGCCTCAGTGCAAGGACATTGTACTGTTGAGAATAACTAAGGGATGAACTAATTTCAACAAAATACTATTCATTTTCCTCCTATACTCAAGGTAGCACTGGTGTCCGGTTTAAATGTTATTCTAACTAAAACTAAGCATTTCAAGTTTTTGTGAACAGGAGAGTCATATACCATACAGGATAGAATATGTAACTGGAGGCCTCCAAAAAATCATAATAATCTAAAAATCTCCTGGGCCACAGGCGTTTAATCACATGTCCTAATCCTATTCTTTTAAAAATTTACTATTACCCACATTACTAACATCCCCTATAATCCTACAGGTCAAAGTGTAGTCGAGCGAGCACACGCTACAATTAAAACCCTTCTTATAAAACAAAAAGGGGGAGTAGGAGCCAAACTATACCCACAGAGTAATTTTTTAAAGCTGGATGCTTTTGGCCTATCCACAGCTGAGCATCATGCCCCAGGCCATGACTCCCCACGTGAATATGTTAGATGGAGGGATGTCATAACAAACAATGGAAGGGCCCGCATCCGGTCTTACGCCGGACGCGAGGAGCTGTTTGTGTTTTTCCGCAGGATGCAGATGCTCCGGTATGGATTCCTGATAGACTGGTGAGAACAGTAAAAGGATATTCGGAAAAAGACAACGCAGATGACCTGGCTAAAAATGGCAAGGATCTTCGTGATGACACAACATAGTTTTGCAGAGAAGCTGGAGTTGTGGGCTGTGGCCAAGGCGTGGCCGGTCCCACTGCCGGTTATCAACAGCTCCTCCCTGCTGCCACCCATCTTCGCCACCAATGGGTAAAGAAGAATCTTATGGAATGGACGATTGAGTTGCCCGGAACAGTACTATGGCAGTTCAACAGGCCATGAACCTTCACTCAAAGACAGGACTGCTGTTAGTTAGTACTTAATTCTGGCTCATGGGCAACGCTTATGTGTTAAACCTTCCTGGGCTTTGTGTTACTCCTTTATTTGTTGATAATGCCTTTAAGGCATTAAATTTGTCCCAACAAATTGGTTGTATGCTAGGTCCTAACGGATCCTGGTCATATAACCTTTATTGACCAATGGACCAAATGGATCAGGCAAGGATTCTCGTTTGCCAAGCAGTGAGCCGAAATGAATAACTTAAAAATAATCGTTGTCCTCCTGGTAACAGTTGGCTTCAAAAACAGCAGTAGGCTTTTCCGGCACACGCCATCTTAGCTCTCCATCACCATGATTCCCCAGAAGTATGGCTCACTATGCTGGACCGGTAGTCAGTGACGGGTAAGCACCCGGTAATGCTCTACCAACCTAAGACAGGTCCCTTAGCCGGAGGGGTAGCCGATGACGGGTAAGGAGATGCAAAACCCGGGGCGCCTAAGACAGGCACGGTCCCTTAGAAAAACAAAAAGGGGGAATTGTGGGGAGAAATAAAGATGGCATCCTGCTGCTGCTTCCTCCTAGAGCCGGGAGGTTGCCAAGGTTACAGGAAGGAAGTATGACTGGTTGCTAAAAGCATGCAGGCCTTGTGACCTGCGTGTGATGTTTACCATGATTGGAGGCTCGCCGCCCACGACTTGACCTTTTAGGTGATTGGCTAAGCTAGGGGATATAAAAGGAGAAGAAGCCCAGGAAGAGAGAGTTAGAGTTAGAGTTGTAGTTAGTTAGTTAGTTCGAGTTACTGTTGGAGAGTTCAGGTTGCTATCAGTTAGTTGGAGTTGCTGTCTGGGGGAAGAGTTGCTGTCTTGAAAGAAGGACTGAATAAAACTGCTTGCAACCGGTACGTCTGGAGTGCGGTTTTTCCTTGCCGGTCGAGGGCCACAACACTATACCAAAATAAGTATACTTCATTCCTTTTTCAATTTTAAATTATTATTTGAAAAGTTGCAGATTAATAAATATATAGTATAATAATCAATATAGTTAAATAAAATTGACTATATTATACAGACAAGAGATTTTAAATCTTGACATTTTTGACAGTGTGGGTGGGGTAATTTCCCCTAGGGCAAGCAGTATTCTGTAGGCTGTAGAATGTGTTGGACCATTTTTGGCCTCTATCTAGTGGATACTAGTAACTCTTCTGCCAATAATTAGACAAATAAATGTATTCCATACATTGTCAAGTGTCCTGTGGGGAATAAGGAAGAAAACTAGTATCAACTGAGAACTACTAACAGACAGTGCTATTGTACAGGGACCATTATTAGAAGCTTTATATAGGACACCCTAAATGAAACTGGCATTAATTGAAGAATCAAAAGACAAGTGAGGTCTCTGTATCTATGACAAATTCCTCAATCACTTTGCGGAAGGCTGTCAACATTGAAATTCAAGTATGATGAGTGTTTTACATCTGCCAAGCACTGTTTCTCAAGGAAATCCAGGTTGGAGGGCAGAGAAGCGTGTGACAATCCAGGAGCCCCTTTATTGGAGTACTGATTACAAAATGTGGGACAGTATATAAAACAGCGTGAGCAGAATAGGGTCGCTAAAGACCATTCTGAAAACAGACACAGAATACACAGAGAAAACCATGAAAGACACCAAAGTCTTCCCCAAATACTTCCTTAAACATGCAAGAATCCATAGAGAGAATGAGTTTGAAGTCAGGATGTGGGTGATCATCCATTTAACCCACTCCGTGGCATGCTGTGTTCTCATTTCAATGTGTGTGATCATAAAAAATACCTATGAAAGAATATGCAAGCATTCAGGAAAGCGCAATTGACATTGATAACAAAGACAATCACTTATCAAATATTATTCCCCAGGAGATATTTTTGTCAAAAGTGTGAGTAGAAAACAATAAGTGCACAGAATACAAAAATGTAATGAGCAAAGATTTCTGTGTATGAGATCCATTTAAATTTTACTTCTTGGGATTCTCTGTGTGTATCCAATATTTTTACAGCCAGTCATTTTCTTTTAAATAGAATGCTTTAGGGAATGAAATGGATTTCCAAGGATTGAGTTATAACCTTGAGCTCTGATTGAGTATGGGAGAGAAGGGAGAGAAAAGCACCTAGAATGAGGAAATGGGAGCAAATTCTGCTTACCTGGCACTCTCACATTTTGTTTTTAAAGACAGGGCCACAGGAGTCCAGAAGTCCTTGCTTCTGTTTATCTTATACCCTGTGTGACTTTTCTTGCCTCTTACTTGTAATACTTATGTTTCTGTGGCTGTGATAAAACACTGTGATCAAGGGAACTTAGAGAAGTAAGAAGATTTTATTATTTAGTCTATGATTCCAGGGGAATTAGAGTCCATCATGACAGGGAGGCATGGTGGCAGAGGTGGCTGGAGTAAAAGTTAAGTGCTCACATACTCAAGCAGGCACAGGAAGCAGAGTGATTGGAGATTCAGCAAGGTTTAAGAATTCTCTAAGCCCACCCCCAGCGATGTGCTTCCTCCAGCATGCCCACGCTTTCTAAGACCTCCCAAAACAGTGCCAGCAGCTAGGGATAAAATGTCTGAACCCTTGGAGCCAATGGGGTACATTCTATGTCAAACTACCACACTTGTAGGTAGATGCTATATAGAAACTGATTTTAAACATGGTAATCAAATTAAGGAGAAAGTGGCTAAATTTAGCTTAGAGAGTCCTTCATAGGTGTGATCCACAACAGCCAACACTAAAGCAGTGTTTAGAAATATTAAACACAGGAAAAAACATTTGGGGCAATGCCTGAGTGAATCAAATAACTCTGCTAGGTTCCAGAAATGGACCATGCTCTCTATAATGCATACAAACTTACAAGTGATATTTTACGATTCACACTTTGCCATTTACAGAAACAGCTTGAGATGTTAAACGAAATACTTTCATATCATAGCTGCTGGGGAGTAGAGCCAGGATTTGAATCAAGTTCTTTTTGTGTTTGTCTTGTTGTTTGGAGACAGGGTCTGGCTGGGTTGTTCATAATGGCCTTGAGCTTTTCGTATCCTGCCTGCACCTTCCAACAGCTTGAACCATTTATGTCTTCCTGAATGTTGAGTCTATTCTGTGTCCACCCCAATATTCTGGCAGTGTAAAACTGAGCCTCAAATTATTCCTGACATCCTTGACCACTTCTAAAAAGAAACAGGAAATCCTGTATTCTCTATACAGTCCTTGAAATCTTATGTCTTGCTTCAAAGTTCACTTAAGTTTTGAATTTGAATCCATGCCCTTCCATCTCTTTATAGAGCCATTTAAAGACACACTTATGTCCCCTGTCTTTGGTGTTAGTCTACCAGGCCATTCTATTCATCCAGTCTGAAAATTCCTTGACTGAGGAATCAAAGCCATCAAATTTCATTTCTTATCACAATAGTTTTAAAAGATGTTTTCTCCTCTTACCAGCTGAATTGTCTTTTACTTTGTAAACTGCTTCTATTTTTCAACAATTACATTACAATGTGTTTAATTCTCACCACCCTGCTGCTCAATCTTCTCTAAACCCAAATAAAGAAATAGTTATATAAGCCAGAAACATCAAAAGTGAATAAAAGGCAGAGATTGTTGCAGATGAGTTTCCATTTGCTGAGGACAAAGAAGCAATTTAAAATCTTATTTTTTACATTTATTATTGTATTCTTATTTGTGTTTACCTTGTAAGGAGTGGAAGCCAGATGACATCTGTCACTTTCTGTCACTTTCCACAATTTAATTACATATTCCATATCTGCCTTCTCACCAGGCGGTGTCTTTACTCCCATAGACCTTATCCTCCACTTCCAAGTTCATCTTAAATGAAATTTTGTAATTAAGTTAGCAGTACATTTTCTACCTCCATCCTTAAATTGAAGATTTCATAGTTTCAAAGCACTTCTAACAAACTTCCTTGAATCTGAAACCCCATTAGCTCCCCATTTCCCCTAGATGACACAATTATCTCCTCAGGGGAGAATCTGTTCAATACTAAAAATTACCTTTCCTCCACAGAGGGGGACCAGAAGCAATGGCTCTAAAACCTCTCTTATATTCTGTATTTTCAATGAATAATTTATATTTGAGACAATCTGCTTTCTGTTTTCAATCTTAGTTTCACAAACCATACAGGGTATCTACACTCCCAGCAAATTGCATCCCACATTGAATAAGAAAGGCCTTCTATGGTCTTATCTACCCCCAGGGGTCATTTTCATCACAGGAGGAAAGACAGAACTAACTCTAAAGCCCCCCCCATTGCTTCTTCTTATCCTATGGTTTGTTATTCATTCAAATCTCCATACGCTCTCAAGATGAAACCACACAATTTTCCATGGAGTATTCATTTTCCTTAATATGAAAATATTACCTGACAATTGTAGAGAAACATTAGAAAATGTAGGAAACAAAAAATACAGGATCATAGATAAGCTGAGGAAGACAAACCATATTTCACCCACAAATACCATACTAATTGTTACCCATTTATCACATAATTTTGTTATGTTACATTATGTTCTATTTGTTTCCCATTGCTCTCACAAACCATTCTCTCTGGAAGCAATGGGGGTGAAAGGGTATATTTGGCTGACACTTCCAGATCACAATCCAAATTAAGAGAAGTTGTGTCAGGAACTCTAGGCAGGCACTTGGAGGCAGGAACCCTGGAGGAATACAGTCTCAGGCTGGTCTAGTTTCTTTATGTATACCAGACCCATGTACTCAGGAAATGGTATCACCTACAGAGAGATAGGATCTCTTGTAGCAATTAGCCATCAAGTCAGTCCATCGGGGACATCCGCACAGATCACTTGTTAAGTCAAATTATTCAGTTGAGACTTTTTCCAGGTGATTCTAGGCTGTGTCTAATTGACAATTAACACTGACCAAGAGATCCATATGCAAGCCAATATTCTTTTCTTATTTTAGTTTAGAATGAGGTCACTGGTCCTGAACATCACTGCATGAGTTGAGGGATACAATGTCACTCGCCTTTAAAAGAGTGAATTTTGAATGGGAAGACAAATGCTCAAGGACTGATGAGTGCGTAGCTTTGGAGAGTGGGGTGTTTGCTCATGCCGCAGGTTCCTGGCTCTGAAATATGCAACGGGACAAGAGATAAGATTCCAGTGAAAGACCAGTCTTCTACACAGTGCATACCTATGAACTGTGCTTTGGAAACAGAGGTGTTGCTTAAGCCTCCTCTTCTTTAAGCTAATACTGATGATATGCAGAGAATTAAAGCTACCACATTCTCTTATGACATCATCAAAGCATGTTTGATAGAATCATCTTACTTGTTCTTTGTCTTTGGGGTTCTTTCATTTAGAGTTCCATAGATGTAAACTTGAAAGAGCATTTCAAAATATACAGTATTACACAATTAGTTATTAAATTGGAAGATTTGGTTGGCTACTGCACAGATTTTGCTCACAAACACACATTTCCACTGGTTTCCCATTGCTTGAAAGTGCATGCATCTTACACAGACACTCAGTTTCCATTAAAATCTAGATGTGGTCTTGCCTTTATTCACCTCTTTTCTCATCATGCCCTCCCTGAGGCCCTGCTGGTACAGTTATACAGCTTTGTTAAGATCTCTTCTCAGCTTTTCCCTTCTTATCTTTTCTACTGTCTAGAGTACAATTCCTATATGCCTTTTCAACAGACAGACTCCACTTCCCAGTCCTCTCAGTTATGGGTAATGGGCCCCAATGAAGGCACACCCCTTGAATGGTGTTTCTCCAGCTTGTGTTGTCCTTACCTGTGTGGGTGAGACTCTTGGTCAAAGAATAGAATGACATTTGGCTGCCTCTTCTTCCACACTGGGCAGACAGAGATGTATGTGTGAAATCAATGACTGAATTAAACACATTTTACAATAACATGTCTTTGACAGCTTAGGCCTACTGTATTGATTTTAATATCCTTTCTAATATAAAATCATACAGGCAATGATACAGACCAAAATATAAATTAATGCTCAGAATAAGAATGAAAAGTGACATAAAAATATAAGGAAGCAAAGTAGAATGGAACAATGTGACTGTGTGTGGACCTGAAAGATAACCAGGAGATGGTGTTATATAAAAAGCATGAAACCGTGTTTCTAAGGAAGACTCAATTCACATTTTTGAGGAAGAAGCAGTAGGAGGAATTTTAAAAACAAATGAGATATAATTCAATGTTGTAACATGTAGAAAGAGAAAATAATTCATCATCTGTGTTCTTCTTCCATGACCAACAGAGCCATGTATAGATTATAAAGGATGACAAAAACACTGGATTGAAGGGTTTTTAGAACTGAGGCTATAAGACAGTCTCATGGTGTTTGAAAGCATCAGAGTTCAGTAATGAGACACATAATCAAGTCCAAGTCTCCAGCATCCTCTCTAAAGACCTTGTGCAATTTGCCTAAACTGTCTGTGCCAATTTCCTCACATATAGTACAGCCATGGCTTCAAGCATTCACAAAAATATAAGTAAAAATAGTAGAAGTGAATGTCCTTAATGAGTTACAAGGTCACAATACAAGATATTAGCCTTTTCCAAATAATTGATGAAATAGAAATCACTTTAACAACACTTCAAATAGAACCGGAAATTACAGTCATGTAGTTTTTGAGATAGTGGACATGGTTTACTCCCCTCATTCTGAAGGTGGTGAGGATTTCTCTAAAGTAAGTATACGAATATGAACTATTCTAAGATTTACTCATCCCTCAATCAGACTGTTTCACCCAGAACTGCCTCTGATGGGTGTGTCGGTTGACTGTTCTGTGGCAATGCGAGATTGGTCTGTTTGCTGATGATTTTGTCTGTTGGGTTTGATTATTGTTATTTCTACTGAGTAACTCTGACATCACTGTGACAGGTCTGCCTTAGCTGAAGGTCACAGCTGTCTGTGCAAGGACTGTCTGGAATGTATTCCCCTCCGTCTCAAGCAGCTATCTGGCAATCATCTGCTTTTGTGCTGCATTCCTCTCATTGAATTTCTCATGCCCAGTGCACAGCCTTTCACCTCCTAAAAGAGATAAGAATAGTATTTGGCCATTCAATGACTGCCTTGTAAATTGCAGCTTACAGTGGATAACATATATGGCGGAATGCTTTTGGGATTATACAAAACAAACATTTGCAGCCAGGAGACCCAACCTGAATTCCTAGTGTTACCTTACTGACCTAGGAAAAAGGCACCCTACCCCTGTTCAATTTCAATGTCTTTATATGAAATATGGAAATAAATCAGAACATATATGACCTCAGTAGGTTGTTGTGGGAACTGAAGTAATACATGGAAGCCCTTCATAAACAATAGCATGTCAGACAAATATTGATTATATTGGCAAAGTATATTATTAATTTTAATAAGCTTATTTTAGGTGAATTTTTAAAATTACTTTTTGGTGTGTGTTTTGGAATTTTTGTGAGTGGTTGCAGTGAACAGGGAATAAGGGCCATGTTAACACCACTATATAGAGAAGATCAGAGACACCATGTCCACAGAGAATGCAGGTGACAGCTCAGGAGCTGCTGGGAGAATTCTGCTATACCTCTCCCCACCGTCACCCAAACAGAGAGGACTGCTCTTAGTCTTGTCTGTCTACTGATGACTTTATTTCCTACTCTTTATCTGCCTTTTCTGCTTGGCCTCTTAACTCTTGAGTGATGGTGGACTATTTCCAAATCTGAGAAATTATCTCTAGAGCACTTTCAGAAGGCTGTGTTGAAGAGGATGTGGTTTTACTCTGGACCCAGAAGTCAAGTACAAGCTCTGACTCTGAGACTGGATGGTTTCTGAACTGAACCAAGGATCTTCTTCTCCAAACTTATTTTCTGTATCTGAAAAAATAAAAATAAAATACCATACAGGGCTGGAGTATTATTAACTATGACAGGAGCAGTGGAAACATAATTCCCCGGGAATCTGATGAAACAAGATTCTATTCAAAATACACAGACTTTCCACAAAAGCTGATGGAGGTGTCTATTTGGAGTTGCCTTCTGAAGAATGAAAACCAAAACTATGTGTTGCAAACTCTCTATATATTGGGAAATATTAAGATGTTCCAGACAATAAAAGTTTTAGAAGTATATTAAATGACAAACTACACATTGGGACAGGCTTTGCAACATCTATAAAAGAATAGGTACAAATATAGCCACAGTTGTAATATTGGGCAATTTTGTCATTGCATGTGTTTGAAGAATATGGACTGCTCATATACAACTCTAGTAGGGGTAACAAGCAGCTTTGGTAAGTCATTTCCCTCTACCTTCAGCTTAACTTGAGTTTCAAGTTAAGGCAGCCCTTTGGTTGTCTTCCTCTCTGAGCTCTCAGTTCAGCACTCACTTTGCTATTTTGTAACAAACAATGCTGCTAAAATTGTTTAACATGTATCCTGAGCTAGGAGTGTCTCTGTCTCTGTGTTTTGAACAGGATTGTCATGGTGTTGATGCTGCAAATCTGTTCTTCAATCCAGGTTTCCTCCTAACTGAATGAAACCCTTTAAAATGTTTTCATTACTCCAATTATATTCATTGAAGAAAATTCTGCAACAGTTCCCACCCCTTTGTTGGTTTTAAGACCACAGTTATAGCACAGGGGACACATACCTGAGGGGCAAGCGAGAGCCACCGCTGATTTTCCAGCTTCGTAGTCCTTAATCTCATTTAATTTCATTTTCTGATCAATCACCTGGAAGGTGATCCATAGTAGTGGATTTTACGTACTTAGACCCAAGAAACACAAAACAACATGGTATGAACTCAAGTACAGGAGGTAATTATTCAATCAGGAAATGTGGTAGGCATGAAACACACGTAGCCGAGATTAACTACTTTCATACATGCAGATATACATGCACCAAAATGCTGTTTCTTACACAATCCATATCTTTAAGGCACAACATTTATGAGTTAATGGAAACAATTGTGTGCTATTAAAGAAAAAAGTGGTTCATGGAAAGGCAAGGATTAAAATTTATAACAGAAGAAATACAAGTGTTAATAAGCATAAAGAAAAATTTCGTCTTATTACTGCAGTTGATCCTCTGAAAACGGATACATAGCATAATAAAATCAATACTACGGTCCTTGGGCTTTTCATTTTCTCTGCTACACACAGGAATTTAAAAAGGGAAAGGCACGCAAGCTTTCTGGAGTTGATGTCACCTGCACTTAGATTTGAAGGATCAATAGAATTTAGTGGAATGAAGACAAACTTTTCAGCCAATTGCAAATGTCCTGAGGTATGGAAGTTTGGAAAAAACACACATGCACATTGGAGTTGCTGGACTGTGAAGGAAAGGACAGTGCCTGCAGACGAGGAAGAGAGCTGTGAGCGGTGATGGAAAGGCCAGGACGGCAGACTAAGGTTTGAGATTCATAACGTAAGCAGGGAGACATTAAAAGCAAATTGAAAAATAAACAAAACAGAACAAGATAAAAGTAGACAGCAGGAAAGATTAGAGCACCGAAGAATATCCACTCCTTTCTTTTTTTCTTGTGTCCATTGGTGAAACACAAGTTCACTGAACACCTGCCTTTGGCCTCCATTTTCACAATCTATGTGTCAAAGGACATCCCTTCTGTGTTCAAACTGCTCTCGTATTTACATTGTTTTACTGACTCCCTCAATAGAAGTCGTTACTGTTAGACAAGCCCACCACAGTTTCTTCAAACTTATCATAGAAAGGGAATCTGATAAAATTGAGCTGGGGTAAACAGAAAATCAGATATTGATCTAATTATTTTTTTTTTCTGGGAAGTTGAGTCATCACGATGAAATCAAACCTATGTCCTCATCTACAAAGCCCCACTGGACCAAACAGTCTTTTACTTCATTCAGTGTGCTAGTGTATTAATATTCATCACCCAGGATGGAATTCAGAATTAATACGTAAGGACAAAGGGAAACATGTCTTTGCAGGTAGAGATGATGAAGTTGGTGTTGGTCTAAATGGAGAATTCCTCCAAGAAGGGTGGTGTGGTTGCCTCGGGTTCTCTTCATTTTTAAGAGTTATTTATTTCTTATGTGTATTGTGTGGGTCTGTGTGAGTATGTTATGTGTGTTTGAGTGTCCATGGAGGCCAGAAGGGAATATTGGATTCCCTGTGGTTGAAATTACAGGCAGTTGTCAGCCCCCTGATGTGAATGCTGGAAACTGATCTAAGATCCTTTGGAAGGGTAGCAAGTACTTTTAACAATGAGCCATCTGTCCAGAACCCAGAACCTATTATTATTATTATTATTACTATTATTATTTTGTTTTGGTTGTATGTGTTTCTGGTAGTATGCATTTGCCATGAGGTAATTATGGAGGACAGAGGACAGTTTGTGGAATCCACTCTCATTCCACATTCATGTGAGTTTCAACGTTAAAACTCAGGTAGTCAGGCTTCTGAAGCATACTGAAGTTTTGCGATTTTCATACAATACCATTTTATGATAGGTAGATCTCCTTCCCTATCAGAACCTAACCCTACTGTCTGCCACCCAATTTCATGTTCTCGATATAATATACCCTATAGAGTCTGATTTGTCTCCCCAAATGTCCTTCAGTGTGGGTCCATCCACTGGAGCCTGGTTGACTAACCAAGAGTCCATTCCCTCTAAGATACTATCTGTCTTCCTTCCAGCGGTCATCAGATGCCAAAGAAGCCTTAGGTTGGGTTTGAATTTTACCTCCCACCTCATGTCTACGCTTGTTTTGGTCTGGTTTGAGCTTACATGGTCCTTGTGCACGTTGTCACCATTGCTCTGAGTTCTTATGAATAATGACCAGCTATCTAGAATATTGTTTCCTTGTGATCATCTGCACCATCTCCTCTTACAATCTTTTTATGTCCTCTTCCACAATGATTCCCTGAGCCTTGGGAGCCAGAGGTTTCAAATAGGTGTCCTATTCAGGGATAAGCACTGTGCAGCCTCTTGTTCTCTGGAGGTTGGCCAGTTGTGTGTTTTTTTCTGTTAATCACCACCTGTTGCCTAAGGAAACTTCTTGAATGAGAGTTGAGACACAAATTGCTTTTATGTATAGAGGCTGCATTGAAGACATGTCTCTTAGATCTAAGTGTCTCTGCATTTACCAGTTGTAGAACTCCATATTAGTCTCCATCAGTTCTAAAAAGAAACTTGTTTGATGAGTCATGAAAGATATATTCATCTGTAACAATGAGGATACATATTTATAATATAGTAAAAAAATTACATTGATCTGGGGATGTGGCAAAGTAAGTTTTCCTCTAGGATTCATGACCTTTCTAGTCATGTATATTTGACTATTTCCAGTACCATACATAAGTTTCCTCCCACTGAGTGGGTCTTAATTCCAATCTGGCAACTGTTGATTACCCCCAAGATAATAGACTACCACTGCACCAATAATGATACTTTGCTGGGCCAGTGTGTTGTTTACTAGACTTCACAGCAAGGTAAGACCATTGATTGAATTTCCTCTTTGGCAACTAGCATAGTTGATGGCCCACATCTTATGGAAAATTTTGTTTTTAGCCACTAGAATTGCCAGGCACAGAAAACATGTCATTCTTGCCATTGTCAAGAAACCAAGTATGCCATTCTGTGCCAGTCTCCTGGGGGATGAGAATCAGTGATGCCTGTGTCTGAAAGAACAAAACTCATGAGGATACAATAGTGACATTCAAAATTTATGCTCGATTTGGTTGTTGGATGCACTTATGTCCTCCAATGGCTGTAACAGTTTTACACAAACAAGATATTTCTATTCTTTGCTTCTTACAGTACTAGCTGTATCCAAGTAAGGGACACTCCTACTCTAGTATGACCTTGTATTAACTTCTTACATCATTAGACATTTCTTTACATTAAAGTCACATTCACTGGTACCAAGAATTACAGCTTGAATATCTTTAAGGGGTACAATTCAGCACAAAACACCAGAGATTACTTATTTTAGAGGAAAATCAATATGATTTTCTGGCATCTGTATGCTACATAGGTTCATCTATAACTCCTTATAGGGGGAACTATGAGGGGAAACACTCTGTGTATAACTGGAATGCTTGTTAGGGTATTGGAACAGATTTAATAGAAGTTAAAGTAATAAAATATATATTATGCTGTTATATATGGAAGCTGCATGACTATATTGAGTGGTGAAGGAGGAGTTGGAGTTATGCTCTAACATCTTAAATAAGAATTTGTATCTATCAATGTTCAGTAGTGACTCTAGAATGACAGGATACAGTTGACTATCCAGGAATATCATCATTAAAGTGTTTCTCAGAAAGGAGAAAGGATTTGGACGGCCTGTGTTCTAGTCCTCTTCTGCTGTGGCTGGAAGACATGATAGGACTCCGTGAGGTCTTCATTCTCTCAGCTAAATACAGCTCTAAATGTCTACAGGACTGAACCCAGGTGTAGTGGTGAACAAGTCTGCCCTGGTGCTACTGCCCCCTAGAGGCAGGTTATGGAAAATCAGCATAAATCAATGCAGAGTGATAATGATCTGCAATAACCCGCATTTTACTTTTCTTTTTTTCCACCCATACTTTTCCTTTCTCCAAACAGGGCATAAGGTCACTTTTCTTCAGCAATAGCACTCATTTGAGGTGATAGTGTTATTCCCATTTCAATTACTATTAAGGTCCTAAATGCAAAAAAAAAAAAAAAGAAAGAAAAATACCTTTCATTTGACACAATATCAAGTTAAGACCAAATATGCTTTGGACACAAGACTTGGAGCAATGGTTCTGGAACTGACCAGAAAGCCTTCTCCCTGAAGACCAAGTCTCATAGCTCTAGAGGATACTATGCAAGCTGCTAAAGGATAAAATCAACGGAAGTTCCAACCCATTTCTAAAACCTAATAACTACAACGACTGCCACAGCATGCTACCTCTATTCGTGCAGTAGTACATAGTTATCTGGGGGTGATTCACAGCTATCTAATTGGTCTTGAAGCCCTCTCAGTGGGTAGGAATTCATGGGTGGCACTGAAAATAAAGCCAAATACACATGACTGGAGAGTTCGTAGATCTTACAGAAAATTCTATCTCTGTCATATCTCTAGAAAAATGAAATTTCTTCCCATATGTTAAATACGGATTGTAAAATTTACAGACAGGTGTACTATACACCAATAATCAAAGAACCCTCTTTGTGCAACAGATGGAGGCTATTACAATGATCCACAACTGGTCATATACAATGAATAAACATCTGAGAGATGCCCAGCCCTGGGAGACACATGTACAGTGGAACTTCTACATCCAAGGCTCATGGAACACAGTGGAACATGGAGAGGAGTAAATATTAATACATTTCTCAACTCTCAGCAGTGACGCTTTCCTCTACAACAGAGTATGAGACACACAACTGGCTACATTTTAGAGAATAAGACACTATAGAGTGTGTGTCCCTAGATAGGACTCCTGTAGTAAAACTCAGCCACCCATGGCTCAGGGACCACTGTGGAAGAGGGACTAGAAAGATTGGAGATAGAAAACCAGGGTTGATCCATGAACAGAGGGAAGCAGAAGCTTTCAGGCCACTGGAAGTTTGCTCATTGCCATGAACTTGTAATAACAAATAATAGGAAAAACAAAAATAGCATGTTCCCACCAAATACCACCAGTCCTATTAAAATGTTCTACAAAGAGAGCTACCAGAGAAATGTGAAGGCACAGTACTTAAAAAAAATCATGAATATGATCAAGTAATTCAGAGAGAGTAAAGAACACACCAAAAGCTAAATGAACTCAGAGGATAGAAATAAACTTTGGGCAGAAATTAAAGCAATATTCAAATACTGAGATGATTGAGAATTTGAAAAATAACGAAATGTAAAAGAGAGAAATGCTGAAGGAAATTAGCAGTGCAAATGAAGTTGGAATTGAAAAACTCAAGCCAATTTGAAACAACAGGAGAGAACTTCACCAGCAGAGTGAATCAAATGGATAATGGGACATCAAGACAAGATACCATGTAACAAAGTTTAAGAGTTTGACTGCTTAAGAAAAGAATATGGAAAAAAACAAAATAAACAAACAAAAAACAAGAAAGAAATATGCAAGACAAGTGGGACAGTATGGGATGACCTAATCTACTTATTACAGGCATAGAGAAAAGAGAAGACTCTCTGGCCAATGGCATTGACCAGCTTTTCATCAGGATTATAGAAGAAAACTTCCATCAATTAAGGAAAGGTACCCAAAGAAGAATCATACAGAACACCAAAAAGACAGTACCAAAACAAAAAGACCCCAGGGCACATCACTGTGAAAACACTAAATTACAAAACAAAGGGGAACATACTAAAAGCTGCAAGAGAAAAATCTAAAAGTTTTACATAAAGGAAAACCTATCACAATAATAGCCAAAATTTAATGCAAACTATAAAATTCAGAAGAGCATGGAACAAAGTCTTCCCAGTTCTAAATAGGTGCCAGTTAATCGTACTTTAAGCAGCAAAACAATCTATCCTAGGAAAAAAAATGAAAAATATAATTTCCATGATACAAATATGCTGAGAGACTTCACATCCACCAAACCAGGCCTACATAGAGTACTTAAGAAATACATAAGACTGAATAAAAGAATAAGCACATCCAAAAGTCTTCAGAAAGAAAGGGATGCAAAAAGAATTAAGAGGAACTGGAGATATGACTCCATATGACACACACACTCATACATATAATATAAAAATAATAAATAAAATATTTAAAAGGATTAAGAACACAAACATAAAATGACCAGTAACCAATACACATCTTTTAATAATAGCAATAGCAAAAACTCCCCAGTCAAAAGACACAGGCCAGTTCAATGGGTTAAGAAACAAAATCCATCTTTTTCCTTGTCTTAAAGATACTCGCTCACATTCAGAAACAGCCACATTTTAAGGGTAAAAGTATGGAAATAAATATTCCAAACCAATAGCACTAAAACATAAGCACACACATTGCTATTCTAATATCTGGAAAAATAGAGTTCAAATTAAAATTAATCAGAAGAGATACAAAAGGTCATTTAATTCAGATCAAGGGAACAAAAGGCCAAGAAGACATTAAAACCATGAACATATATACAACAAACTCTGTTGCACCCAATTTCATAATTAAAGTACCGCTGGATTCAAGACACAGAGTAACCTCAAGTCATTAATAATAGGTGATTTCATTACCCTATTTTCACCAATAGACAGGTTATCTAGACAAAGAATTAACAGAGAAATATCTGAATTAAAAATATCATATATGTAATTGACCAAACAGGAATCAAATATTCCACCCAAGCACCGAAGAATATATATTGTTTTCAGAAGCCCATGCAAGTTTCTCTAAAGTAGATCACATACTAGGAACAAACAAAATTCAAAAAATGGACAGGAGAGATAACCTCAATATAATAAGACTACATATAACAATCCCACAGTCAACATTGTTCTAAATGGAGAAAAATTTTAAGTAATTCCACTAAAATCAGGAAAGAAACAAGGCTGGCAACAGTATAACAATTCTTTTCAATATATTACTTGAAATTCTAGCTAGAGAAATAAGATAATAGAAGGAAGTCACAGGGGAATGAATTGGAGAAGAGGTCAAGTTATCTTTAATTGCAAATGATATGTTTTTAGATGTAAGAGAGCTCCAGAATTCCACCGTACAAGTTTAAGAAATGATCAATGTTTCAGCAAAGTGGCAGGTTACATTAGCAACTTAGAAAATCACTATCCTAGATATAAATCAATTATAAACAAAAAGAGAAAGAGCTCTTGGACCACTCCCATTCACAATACCTTCAAAAATATAAAATACCTAGGAATAAACATAACCAAAGATATTGAAGACCTCTACAATGGAAACTTTGAATCTTTGAAGAAACTGATTGAAGAAAACAAAAGGAACTACAAAGACCTCCCATGCTCATATACTGGTAGAATTAATATTGTGACAATGACCATCCTCTCAGAAGAAATGTATAGATTCAATTACATCTCAATCAAACTCCACGACCTTCTACACAGAAATAGAAAAGCATCTTAAAATTCTTAAAGAAACACAAAAGACCCCAGAGTCAAAGAAATTCTAAGCACAAGGAAAAACACTGGGGGGATTACAATATCATGTCTCAAACTGTATTACAGAGATATAGTCATAAAAATAATATGGTATTGGCACAAGGCATGAGAACCAATGAAAGAGAAAACAAGACCCCCAAATGAATGCACACAATTTCTCCTGTCCATTTTTAAAATTTTGTTTGTACCTAGTATGTGATCTACTTTAGAGAAACTTGCATGGGCTTCTGAAAACAATGTATATTCTTTGGTGCTTGGGTGGAATATTTGATGCCTGTTTGGTCGATTACATACTGGAGGAAAGATAGCTTTTTCAGCAAATATTGCTTGCAAAACTGGATCTCCACATGTAGAAGAATGAAAAAAGACCCATATCTATTCCTCTGCACAAAGTCATCCCACAGTTGATGAAAGAGTTCAATGTGAAACCTCAAATATTAAAACTGTTAGAAGGAAACCTAAGAAATATCTTCTAGATATAACAGATGGAATGGACTTTCTATATTATATTTCAGGCACTCAGGAATTAAAGCCATGTTTGTTGCTACTCTTTCACCATAGCTAAGAAAGCAGAATTAACCTAATCTCACTCAATCCATAAATAAATAATGAAAATGTGATACATTTACTCAATGGAGAACTAGTCAGTGAAGAGGACAACAGAATTATGAAATTTACAGATAAATGGATATAACTAGAAACTCATATACTAAGTTAAGAAACAGGCTCAGAATATAAGGCACAGCTCTTCTCTCTCATTTGTGGATCTTAGCTCAAAATCCTTAGATGTGAGTATATATCCTGATGTAACCATAGAAACCAGGATAATGGAAAGGATCCATGGGGATAAAATGGAAGAAGGAACTCAAGAAAGCCTGATAATAGAAGACAGGTGTTATCAAGGAGAAAACGGGGAATATGGAGTACTTTAACTGAGATGGAGGTAGAAGAAAGCCTATATAGGGGCATTCACTGTAGCTGAAATGCCTTCCAAAATAATTCAGCCTATTGCCTCAGTCTTTGATTGTCTAACAGAACTTGAAGGTAAGACCTTATTGGTGAAGACAGCACATACTTCAGACACAGGACTTAGAGAAATCAAACTAGAACTGACCTAGAAGCTTCCTCTGTAAAGACTACCTCTCATAGTATAAAAAGATACTATGGAAACTGTCAAAAAGAAAACGAGTCAGTGACTCTATCCAATTGGAAATTCTATGAACTGCAATAATGACCATTCCAGCAAGCAATATCTACTGTTTTAATAATGACACTATTATCTTCAGGGTCAACAGCTGTCTTATTGGACTTAAGGTCTGCTTAATGGGTAGGAACTCATGTGTGGTACTGTAAACATAGCCAAATGCAAGTGGCTGGAGAGGTCATAGGCCTTAGAGAAAAATCTACTTTATTCATCTCTCTATACCTATGTAATTTATTCCTGTATGCTAGATATATATCCCTATGTCTGCAGGTAAGTACTGCTCCCTATCACTTGTCAGAGAACCTTCTTTTTGAACTATGGACAGAGACTATTACAAAGTTCCTCAACTGTTCAAGTGTAGAGAACAGGTGTCTGTAAGATGCTCAGCCATAAATGACACATTTACAATGGATTCTCTATACCTAAAGCTCAGGAAACATAGTGGAATGGGTGGGGAAAGGAGGGAGTAGAATATTAATGCAATTGTCAACTCTCACCTGGCAAGTTTCCTCATGCAACAGATGTTGATTAATCCAGAATGGCAAAACTGTACAGAATGCAGAGAATCAGAGACTATGGAGTGCTTATCCTTGAGTAGGATACCTATTGTTACTCAAGTGTTAGGATCAGCTAGGCAGGGTAGATGTGGGCCCTGGGGCAGGGGAATGCAACTGGCTTGGGGTCAGGAACAACAAGATACAGTGGGCAGGGTCTCAGGCAGGAAGTGCCCTAAGCCCAATGCTGGAATGGGGACACCATGGTGAGAAGAGGGAATGTATTTGTGCAGGTTATGGGGCAATTAATATGCAGTG